>JAACNH010000060.1:276314-419376 GCA_019447015.1 Hymenochirus boettgeri
TATAATCTATCCTTTATCAAACACAGAGATTGTACTATCAATGTCTAACACTAGGTCATTTATAAATAGGATAAAGAGTACCGGACCCAGGACACACCCCTGAGGAACATCATTAACAACACTGGTCCAACTAGATAATGTTCTATTAATAACCACTCTTTATAATCTATCCTTTATCAAACACAGAGATTGTACTATCAATGTCTAACACTAGGTCATTTATAAATAGGATAAAGAGTACCGGACCTAGGACAGACCCCTGAGGAACATCACTAACAACAATGGCCAACTAGATACTGTTCTATTAATAACCACTCTTTATAATCTATCCTTTATCAAACACAGAGATTGTACTATCAATGTCTAACACTAGGTCATTTATAAATAGGATAAAGAGTACCGGACCCAGGACACACCCCTGAGGAACATCACTAACAACACTGGTCCAACTAGATAATGTTCCATTAATAACCACTCTTTATAATCTATCCTTTATCAAACACAGAGATTGTACTATCAATGTCTAACATTAGGTCATTTATAAAAAGGATAAACACACCCCTGAGGAACATCACTAACAACACTGGTCCAACTAGAAATGTCCATTAATAATCACTCTTATAATCTATCCTTATCAAACACAGAGATTGTACTATCAATGTCTAACACTAGGTCATTTATAGATAGGATAAAGAGTACCGGACCCAGGACACACCCCTGAGGAACATCACTAACAACACTGGTCTAACTAGAAAATGTTCCATTAATAACCACTCTTTATAATCTATCCTTTATCAAACACAGAGATTGTACTATCAATGTCTAACACTAGGTCATTTATAGATAGGATAAAGAGTACCGGACCCAGGACACACCCCTGAGGAACATCACTAACAACACTGGTCTAACTAGAAAATGTTCCATTAATAACCACTCTTTATAATCTATCCTTTATTAAACACAGAGATTGTACTCTCAATGTCTAACACTAGGTCATTTATAAATAGGATAAAGAGTACCGGACCCAGGACACACCCCTGAGGAACATCACTAACAACACTGGTCCAGCTAGATAATGTTCTATTAATAACCACTCTTTATAATCTATCCCTTATCAAACCCAGAGATTGTACTATCAATGTCTAACACTAGGTCATTTATAAATAGGATAAAGAGTACCGGACCCAGGACACACCCCTGAGGAACATCATTAACAACACTGGTCCAACTAGATAATGTTCTATTAATAACCACTCTTTATAATCTATCCTTTATCAAACACAGAGATTGTTACTATCAATGTCTACACTAGGTCATTTATAAATAGGTAAAGAGTACCGGACCAGGACACACCCCTGAGGAACATCATAACAACACTGGTCCAACTAGATAATGTTCCATTAATAACCACTCTTTTAAATCTATCCTTTATCAAACACAGAGATTGTACTATCAATGTCTAACACTAGGTTATTTATCAATATAAATATTGAATCGGCTAGCATGACTCTTGAAATGCCCAAATATTTAATAAGTATTGCCTTCTGTTTTCTGAGATCAGAAAAATGAAGCACATTACTGTAACATTTTGACTTCTGTATATTTGGTGACTCAAACCTGATTCAAACTTGTTAGGAATCAAGTAAAAATGGAAAAATTGGAAACTGTTGGTGGCCAACAGTAATACCTATAGAGATATTATAACTATATATTTTACATTTCCTTAACTGGGAATATCCGTACAGACTCAGTATCTGGGCTATGGGTAATGTTGTCTCTGAGGTGAGATCCCAATAAAACCAGCAATGTTCCTATTTCCCACACAGGAGTAATTGGGAACCGGTTCCCTGGTACCCGATAATATCTGGAACACACTGATCACAGACTTTCTAGCATCTCCACAGGAAAATAAATGTGATATCCAGAGTCTGATTGGGTAATAGGGATGGATTGTATTGGTTGTTTAAAAGCAAATTGAACATCCAGAAAGTATTTGGAAGCTCTAAAGTAGAACTGATAAATGAACTTAAGACAATATGAAAATCAGCTTCTACATGTTTAATCAGGCAAATAGAACAAAAACACTAGGAGGTTAGAATATAAAATACAAGATTCATGCATGGAAAGAAATAATGGCCAATGAAAATAATATCAATACCACATAGCAGTTAAACATTATATTAATATACCAATAAAGCCATAAACGGATCAGTAGCATCAGGTAGTTCACTAAACAGAATGTGATTGGTCAAAACATTTTTCGATGATCCCATCCATTTAAAAATAAAATCTGCTGAAGATTAGAGAGATGGTTGGATCACAGATCCAAACACAGATCAGCGGCGGATCTCCAAGATTCGCGGATTTTGGCGATTTTCCGGAGTTCCGCTTGTAAACTTTTTCCAAACCGCGTTCTAAAGTTTTTTTGAAAATTCAAGAATTTTTTAAAATTTTGTAAAAAAAAAAAAAGGTAATTACTGTAAATGGCTCTAGTACCTGGGAAATGGGTTGGGAAACAGACAATCAGATTCTTTCTGAAAGAATTGTAACCAATTTTGATTAGTACAGATTTTTTTCAGAAAGAATCTGGTTTACTAACCAATCACATTCTTTCCAGTCAGAATTGGTTACAATCAGATTATTTCTGAAGAACCTGATGGTTAGTATACCAATCAGATTGTTTCGAAAGAATCGATTGTAACCAATTCTGATTGGTTTTTTTTCCTGCTGTGGGGAAGGGATAAATGGCTATTTGTACTGTTAGGCAGGAAAGGGGGTAAACTAGCTGGTTGCACTGCTTAGGGGAGAGAAATAATAAGTGCAAATATTTTCATTGTGACAGGGAAAGGGCACTGGTTTCTCTACAATAACAGGCAAAATATCTCTCTCTCTCTCTTATATATATATAATGGTAGATGATGAGTGCACTTAGTCCTTCAGTAAATAGGTTGCCTGGTGCTGCTGGGTGTATCCAGAGGTAGAATTCTCAGCGCTTCACAGGACTGTAACAAAATATTATTTATACAAACATAGTACAGTGATAGCAACGTTTCAAGCTTGATAAGGCCGTTAAGCAAACGCCGAAACGTTGCTATCACTGTATGTTTGTAAAAATAAAGAGTATTTGTGCCTGTACAGAGCTGCAGGGGGAGGATAGTAAAGTGAATCTGAATCTTAGCACAACTCTGTGCAATGCATTTCTCATCAGTGTACCTATTTAAATAGAATGTCCTGTGTTTTTTAACTTTCTGTTTAACTGAGGTACGAGAGGTACATGAGCTGTGTCTTACCTCCTGTTCTTCAGTAAAACCTGCAGGAGAGAATAAGAAATTTACCCAGATCGCTCCAGCGCTGCTGACAGTCTCAATGCCATGAGATTCTCCAACGCATCCCCTGTCCCTTGCATTGTACAGCATGGTAAGTTTCCTCTTCTTTCCTGTAGGTTTTCTGAAGAACGGGAGGTAAGACATAGCATATTACTTGAGGATAAACGATCTGAGTATAAACTAAGGTACTTATTTTACCTGAAAAACAAGTAAAAAGCTTGACTAGAGTATAACCAAGGGTAGAAAATATGTACAGAATTGCAAACTCTCCAAATCAGTAATTAGTAGAAGTTACACATTGCAATACTGCAGGAATGGGTTACTTCTCTATTAGCAATAGGGAGATTTAAATTAGGATTCACACTTTGCACTGGGAACACACAAATCCTTGCTGTGATATATAATCTATATACAATGTGAATGTAAATGATCTTACAGGCACAATGCAGGTGTTACAGAGACATTTACTTTCCTGTATTATAAATAAAATCAGTTCCAATCCTAGGCAGACCCTACAGGGACCTCATTCTACGTGTTAATAAAATCCCCAGCCTTCTCATGATGTGACTGTAGCAGTGGAAAACACAGACGCAGGATATAACAGAAAACACACCGATAAGAAGACACGGTAATGAAACCTTGGATAATCCTCCAAAGTGAATCACTTTACCGTCCTGTCTGGAATTCAAAGACTGACCCACCATAGTGTCCTTACAATATTAATGGACAACAGGTACTGGGCTCTTTCTGTGTAATGGATTATAATGTTAATATAATGGGGAGCAGACAGCAGTTTTACCTTTCTATCAACCCAGATTGATCTAACTGGTAATGATCAATGTATAATACAGAGACAGTGATTATGTGAGATTGTTATGAATCCAATGAGTCCTACATAAAGGGAAATATTAGTAAATACAAGGGTCTTAACTTAACACCTTGTAACCACCAAACACAAATGTTTCAACCATAAGAGGAATAACTCACCTGGTCATAGATCTAATTACTACCAACCTTAATCTGTCACACTCAGTACATAGACAGGGAGCTCTTCCCTCTATTAGTGTCTGTAAGGATACAATATAACGTACATTACAATGAATGACTTACTCTAAACATTCCAGTTTTGTATATTTATCATTGGTGATATTTATATCTCTTGCATGGGAGTTCTGGTCCTGATCCTCCAAGGATAATGTCTCCTTCCGGATATATTATATTCCCATAATGGTCTAATAATTCGGAGGTGACAGGCAGGTTTAACATTCTGAATCCACACATTGAAGGGTCCCATAGACAGGATGGTCAAGTAAATCAATAACTGTAAAAGTTTAATTACGGTTCTTATGCCAAGTCTTGTCCTTCCATATACCATAATTTGTCCTTGTACAACATCTTCCCCAGCTCAGTGGTACAGAGTGTCACAGGGGATAGAGGATTCGGCTTCATCTGTAGATCAGTGTAAGGAACTGGATAATCCAACCATCATTATATAGAGACCAGAGACAGGATCGTACATTGTACTGAATATAGACACCACACACTGGCATCTCTGGTCTATTTAGTAATAGATAAATGCAGTTATTATCTCTGTTTCCTTGTAGATAACAGTTATACACATTTTGTTCCAAGTAAAAATACATTTTCCCCATTCCCCTATCTATAGGATGTTGTGCATTATAACTGAGAACCATAGAGCTATGTAGAAGATTTTACTCATAAAAAATGTGAAAATGTAATCAGTAGTAATAATTAGAATATTTCTCCTTATGGATGTTTAGATACTAATGAAATTTGCACTGCATGGAACTATATAACAAAGATACTATTATACAGTAACTATAAATCGCATTACGTACGAAGAATGAATTTATAGAGGACATTGTTAGGAATGTAGATAAGGCCTCTTGCTGCCACTGATACTATATTTACACTGGCTAAACAGTATTTCTCTAACCTGATTTCTCACCCATAGCACCAATTATATTTTTATATAACTACCCCTGTAGTGGACTTTGAGGAGGAACTGTAAGATTATAGCCTTATAATCTTACAGTTCCAGGAGGAGAAGGAAACAGAAGCACAAAGGGCATGTTATAATAAATAATGCACCCCCAACTGTAAATTAAAGCGATATTAGAAGCACCTTTTGTGTAGGGAATGTTATTTGGTAAAAACCTATAAGGCAGATCCAAATGAGAAACCTTGGATGTGAGGCATTGTTGAGAGTTAGAAGTGAGGTATTTAAAGTTGGGGATAGGATATACGAAGGTAATTGAATTATACCAGGATTAGAGAGTGACTGTCGGGATACAAATGTTACAGGCTTGTACGGGTCAGATCGGTACAAATTGTAAGGAGTACGGAGTTAGTTATCAGTCAGTTACTTGTACGGGTCAGTTATCATGAAAAATTGTTACAGGCTGTGTGCTACGGGTAGTCGGGATACAAATTGTTACAGGCTGTTGTAGGGTCAGTTATCGGGATACAATTGTTACAGGCTTGTAAGGGTCAGTATCGGATACAAATGTTAGGCTTGTACGGTCAGTTATCGGATACAATTGTTACAGGCTTGTAGGGTCAGTTTTATCGGGAGGATACAAATTGTTTTTACAGGCTTGTACGGGTCAGTTATCGGGATACAAATTGTTACAGGCTTGTAGCGGTCAGTTATCGGGTGATACAAATTGTTACAGGCGCTTGTAGGTTCAGTTATGGGATACAAATTGTTACAGGCTGGTACGGGTCAGTTATCGGATACAAATGTTACAGGTTCTAGTCTTGTAGTCGGCGTTATAGGGATAACAAATTGTTACAGGCTTGTACGGGTCAGTTATCGGGATACAAATTGTTTACAGGTTGTACGGGTCAGTTATCGGGATACAAATTGGTTACAGGCTTGTACGGGGCAGTTATCAGGGATACAATTGTTACAGGCTTGTACGGTTCAGTTATCGGGATACAAATTGTTACAGGCTTGTACGGGTTCAGTTATCGCTGTGGATACAAAGGGATACAAAGTTTACAGGCTTGTAAGGGTCAGTTATCGGGATACAAATTGTTACAGGCTTGTACGGGTCAGTTATCGGGATACAAATTATTACAGGCTTGTACGGGTCAGTTATCGGGATACAAATTGTTACAGGCTTGTACGGGTCAGTTATCGGGATACAAATTGTTACAGGCTTGTACGGAGTCAGTATCGGGATACAAATGTTACAGGCTTGTAGGGTCAGTTATCGGGATACAAATTGTTACAGGCTTGTACGGGTCAGTTATCGGGATACAAATTGTTACAGGCTTGTACGGGTCAGTTATCGGGATACAAATTGTTACAGGCTTGTACGGGTCAGTTATCGGGATACAAATTGTTACAGGCTGTGTACGGGTCAGTTATAGGATACAAATTGTTACAGGCTGCTTGTACGGGTCAGTTACGGGATACAAATTGTTACAGGCTGTACGGGTCAGTTATCGGGATGATACAAATTAGTTACAGGCTTGTACGGGTCAGTTATCGGGATACAAATTGTTACAGGCTTGTACGGGTCAGTTATCGGGATACAAATTGTTACAGGCTTGTACGGTTCAGTTATCGGGATACAAATTGTTACAGGCTTGTACGGGTCCGTTATCGGGATACAAATTGTTACAGGCTTGTACGGGTCAGTTATCGGGATACAAATTGTTACAGGCTGTAGGGGCAGTTATCGGGATACAAATTGTTACAGGCTTGTACGGGTCAGTGATCGGGATAACAAATGTTACAGGCTGTACGGGTCAGTTATCGGGATTACAAATGTTACAGGCTTGTAAGGGTCAGTTATCGGGATACAAATTGTTACAGGCTTGTAGGGTCAGTTATCGGGATACAAAATTGTTACAGGCGATGTACGGTCAGTTATCGGATACAAATTGTACAGCTGCTTGTACGGGTCAGTTATCGGGATACCAATGTTACAGGCTTACTGTACGGTGTCAGTTATCGGGATCAAATTGTTAAGCTGTACGGGTCAGATGTCCGGATACAAATGTACAGTTGACGGTCAGTTATCGGGATACAAATTGTTAAGGCTTTGTACGGGTCAGTTATCGGGATACAAATTGTTACAGGCTTTAGGTCAGTTATCGGGATACAAATTATTACAGGCTTGTAGGGTCAGTTATCGGGATACAAAATGTACAGGCTTCATGGGTCAGTTATCGGGATATTTGACAGGTATTTTTAATCGTTCACTTTTAGTGGGTTGAGTGCCGCTATTGTACCATCCCCAAAAGAGCAATTCTAAATCATTTATATTATTTAATGTTAAAATCGGGACGTTGCAGCATTGACGCACCACACGTGTGCTACAAACGGACTTACCTTTCCAGACATAAGAGATGGAGATCTATGGGGGCGAGTTCAAGATTCCATTCAGATGAGGAGAAAGCCAGCAACATGGGGTAGGGATGACGTACTCTCCATTGGACCACATGTAACATCAATAAACCTTGAATAATACACAGACACAGAGATGTGGTGAAAATGGCCGCAATTTTTTATTAAGTTCCAATTCAATTTAACAACACTTTTTAACTTTTCCGTTTAAATAACAACTTTTGTTACCCACCAACCCTGATTAAAACACCCCAGCAGGTTGCCCTATTCTCAATATTCCATACTCACTTTTTGGCTCGCCTAATGCAACAGATTTAGCAGGAGCCTGCATTTTAATTGTTGTTACTTTGGCCATGGCCAGGCTCATTTAAAACATTAAATTGGGCTGGCCTGACCCAACACAAACTTTTTCTATGGCTGTCTGTAAGCCGACGTTAAAAATATCTAGTCCGATATCGGACAAGGTATGCCATCTTTCCTATATAGGCCACATTCACCGCTCCCTCTAGGTCTCTGTGTCTGAAGGAACAAAATGTAACGATTTTGCAAATTTACTAATTGATAATTAATCTTGCGCCTGTTTCTTTCCAGCGCTTTTAGAGTAGGGGAGAACAAGAATTAAGCGGGGGGGAATAATCTCGGACCATATAGACCACATTGGCATCATCAGTCGGAGTTTTGCAAGGTCTCGTTTCATTGTTTTTATGGTGAAGATCGTGGACCCCCCCCATTTCATTTCCCCCCAGGTGGATTAGAAATTATATCTGGGGTCCCCAAGGGCTGGTAGGCACGATAGGCGGTAAAAGATTTTCCCAATTTAACCCTCTAATGCCATCCATGGATTTTATATTTACGTGGGTCGAGGCCGAGGTTATCTCCGTATACTCTTTTTTCGGCTCTCCGCTTAGCCAAAAAACAAAACGAGTGTCAAATTATCCAAATGTTGGTCATTGTACCTACGAAAGATGAGCCAATTAATGTTGGTTAAGGAGGTGGGGACGCACATACAATTTGTACCTTTGGACTCCCAACGACCTATTGTCATGATTTTTTCCGAGTCCAAGCCTAGCAGGCGGCTTGGGTGCTGCGCCTATTCTAAAGAGTGTGATGTGATGTTCTGGCTGGGAACTTTAAGGGAATCCAAGGTAAGTTTTTAGTACCTTTGAAAACTGAAATTGGACACAAAGGACCTATCTTGGTGTATGAAGAAGGGGCCTGGCGCTGGATGGTCTAAGTGCATATAATTAGGTAGCAATTTTATAGGGCATAGGATGTGGCTAGCGAATGGGCCAACCATGATACCAGCCTTTGCAGTTTTGTCCGTTTTTGATTGGCGAATAGTTATGCAGAGTTTTTCTCAATTAATTTTGACGTCTTCTATGCTCAGACCGCCGAATTAGTTACTCGGGGAGACGCTTCGCTTTATTCGTAGGGCAGCAAAGAGGTTAGAATATATAAACATTTAAACAGAAATGCCTCGTAGGCATTTAAACAAACTAAGGGAAGTACTCCTATTATTCTGTGAGCAGTGGGAGGGTATGGGTATTCTATTGTCAGGTGACTTTTATTCTTTCCGAAACCCTTAATGAGTTGTTTGTGAAGGGAGTTGGTAAAATCTGCTTCCCCGAGCAACTTAAGGAAAAATGAAAACCTGATACCCTTTTCTTCAAGTAAGCAAATTAATGTTTTGCATTGATTGATGAGAATAAAGTATAGGAATAGGTCTTTTGTTGGTAAATGTAGAGACAATGAACTCTGGGCCTTAAATTCGGCCCAAGCTTTCCACGCTGCCACATATGAAAACCAAGTTTGTTTTGATAGGGACTGCTTGAGTAGCTCCTTTAATGGTTCCAAATCAGCTCCATAGATTCTGGGCAGCTATCCTTGGGCCTCTGCATTTCCTCCCGATCCAAAATGCTCCGAACTGAAATCGAGACAAAGAGTCTGCAGATACATTGTCTACACTTTTATGTGCTTTGCTGTAAACCAATGTTGTTTGTAGACACCTTAAGACTAAATGTCTCAATAGCTTAGAACGGGAGGGAGATTTGGACGACAAGTGGTTAATGACTTGGACTACCCCAAGTTGTCAACATCTGATATTATTTTTCTGTTTGCTAGTGTGTTACCCCCATATTTCAATGGCCACAATTATTGGAAAAGCTCGAGAAGGACTAAATTTTGGTGAGTCCTTCGTCGATCCATTCGTTGGCCATTTGCCTACTGACCATTTTCCGTTCAGGAACGCTCATAGCCCCCGGATGCCGCGTATCCGTGAACAACTGCAGCGAGTTGTTGTCTGTGAAGTCTAGTGCCAACAAGTTTTTCCATTAAATGTGTTAGGAATTCATCCCAGACTTTTAGGTCTTCTGCTTCTGATGAGACCCGGATGTGGTGATATGGGTTTGTTGTGCCTATGGTTAGGTCTATAAGTCGCCTGTTAAAGACCCTGCCTGCTGGTAATACTTTTGTGGCGAAGTTAGGTGGCCTAAAAGGGATGAGTTCTCTTAGCTGTAACTTTTTAGCTCCCAGTGCCCTGGCTATTAGGATTTTTAGCTTGTCTAATTTTTCCTTTGGAAGTCTGAATTGCATGTTAGTGGTTCATTTCTATCCCTAGAAACTGGAGGATATTATGAGGAGGGACCGTTTTTGAAAGGATAGAGGGATGCCAAACTGTTACAAATCCACATGAGGTATTTAATAGGTGCTGGCATGTGTTGGTCTTGGGGGCCAATAAACAAAAAATCGTTCTAGGTAGTGAATGACAAATGCTGATCCTGATCATAATAAACTGACCATTCGAGAAAAATTGGCAAACATTTCGAATGTAGTAGGCATGACAGGGAACATCCATGGGTAAGTTTTTGTCATAAAAATATTGACCATGAAGTGGAATCCCAGTGTCCAGAACAGTCGGGGTGAATAGGCAAAAGACGGAAGGCAGATCTATGTCGGACTTAGCTAGCATCGCCATGGGCCACATTGTTCAAGATGTCTAATGCTTCATCAAAGGAAGGTAGGAGACCGAGCATAGTTCTGGATTGATTTCCGTGTTTACCGAATCCCCGGCTGGAAGATAGGTGGTGTATCAGCCGAAAGGAATTTGCTTCCTTTTGGGAACTGTGGCTGTGGTTGTGGTAGCTGGCGCGAGACTTGCCTTGGGGGCCGCTGATGCTCTCCTGTGGTTTTGTTGTTTCGCTGAGGGGGTTGTTGCTGGGGACTCCAGGAGTACCTGTGAGGAGAAAAAGAATACCCACCACCAGACCCATTGGAACAACGGTCTGGGTGGCAAGGGGTGTAGTGATTACAGCTTCTTGCTGCCCGACTTGGCAGCAGCAGTTGCAGCTCTTGGGGGAGACAGGCAGGCCATGTGAGAGTGCCAGGCCTGTGGAGCACTCTTAGTGTTCCCCACGCTGGTGGTTCCCTGGGAGGAGACAGCATTGAACGCCTGCCTCTCCTGTTTTGGATGCCTGCAGTGTTTTAGCTGGAGCCGGGGGGGTGGTGATTGACATCGGGGGCTCGTCCGACACACCCGCTCCTATTGGCCTGTCTCTTTGTCCCGCCTCGCCTTTTGACTCGCGAGCCTTGGGCCTAGCTGGGGCTGTGATGGTGTGGAAGATGGTTCGCCCTCCTCGTCCTGCGGATTGGCCGCTACCTCGGATGTTGCGTCCTCTGGGTCTGTAGGCTCAGAACGGCTTCCGCCTATTGACACGGAGGCCATGAAATTCATACAGGGCGCGCTCAGCTTCATCTGGGTCCGCTCGCCCTATCCATTCCGCGACTGTGCCGGAGATTCCTGCCATCTCTAGGTGCGTGCTAATTTTCTTTTGTATTGCAGCTGGGGGGGAGAGGGGTCCGGACCTCTGTTATTATAGTTGGCCAGTTGCGTCCAGGTGGATGTGGGAATTGACAGCCGCCAATTCCCCTGGGTGGCAACGCTATCGTCCGGGCAGTGATGCGTTACCCGTCCCCCTAGAGACCAATCAGGTCCACAAAGTGAAACAGTGGAAAGTTAAACTTCCCACTGAGTCTCTGGGCAGAAGAAATGGGTTTAGCCACCCCCTTCCCATGCCTCGCGGCTTATGAGCCTGCTTGGCACATTCCAGGACTAAAAGGTTGCACACCAGTGAAACAACCGGGAACTACTTACCTTTTGAGACCAAAAAGAGCTGGAGGAGGCCAGGCGATCTCATGGGGGCGGAGATACAGAGTACACTTTACAGAAGGATGAATGCAGCAAGACGTTAAGACTTTAAGGTAGGCTGGGTGGGGTAGAAAAAAAATAAATTAGCCAAATTAAGTTTTAAGTGCGCAGCTTCCCCCTAACATCAAGGAGAACTAAAGTCCCAAGAAAACATTGTCCCAATAGACAGAGCACATTCACAAACGAACAACAAGCTGGTGTCTCATGTTCTCCTTTGCTGTGGATGCTGGGTGATTTATGAAAATAACTGGGTGGTACTAAGGATAGCTCAAATTCACCTTATCTGGGAACCACCAGCTAAGTGTCCGCCGGACAACTTCACAGGAAACTGCAGTTTGGTTCCTGAAGCTGACAGCCAATCATGTTACAGCTCAGAGATCCTCTCTGACACAGAACACTGATATCAGTGCAGTTTTTGTGTAAAAACATTAGAAAGCTCTTGCCCCTACCAAGATAAATTCTATGCTACATACAAAAAAGAAAAGTAACTTTGCGTGTATGTCTTTGTGCATGGATGAAAGAAACAGAAAATTAACATTTCAGCAGGAAATCGAACCAGCAACCTTCTATACTTGTGCTTTCTAAAGCTTTTACCACTAGGCCACAAGGGATACAGATAATGAATCTGTACATGAGAATCTTTATCTTTTGCTAGACACAAAATAGAAACAAAAAAAGGGAACATGGGGAATCGAAACTGTGTCCCAATAGTCTGATTTGTTTCCTAACCCAGCACTTTAGCAGAACACGCCACAGGTGAACTCTCAGTCGATAGAAGTAAATGCAAGTAAAATCAGTTCACTATTTGTATTGCTACTGGAAGACTGTCATCAATTCACACTGGTTGGTAAATAAATAACAAAGCTGCTATATATAAAGTTTGTACCTATGTAAAACTCATATTTTTCTAGAAACATGGGAAACAAACAAACAAAATAAGCACTAAACTCAGGCAGTAGACCAGTTATATTGTTTTATAAGTAAACTAGGGGATTTGAACTTGTGACTTCTTGGTCTGATTGTTCCTAAACACACGCATTTACATGGTGCGCCACCAGCAAACTCAACTGTAATTCCAGGTACATTTAGAGGCTTTATCTTTCACTAGAAAGAGATGCTAGAAACTCTGCACATAGACAGTGAAGCTGGGGTCAGGGGGCATGGCTCTTTGAACAACATGGGCTATGAGTTGTACTGGCAACAAGATGGAAGCCTCCTTTGTTACAGAATCTATACTTATATCTACTAAATGCAAATAACTAGAGAAGAATCTTTCAACGTGTAGGTTGTTTGGGGAAAAAACTTTCACATTAGGATCTGAAAAACTGAAGTTTAGTTCTCCTTTAAGTTTGTTTACAGTTTATTTATCTTTTAAATAATTTGGCATCTGCCATTTAAAAAAAAATATAAACAGTATAAAAGTAAAAAAACGAACTTTTCTTTAAACGGTCCATATGGAAAAAGCCCTCGCTCCTCTACACCATAACTGCCATTGGTGGGTGTTGCTGGCTCTGATGGTGAGCTGCGGCCATAATTGCTTGTACTAGCCGTGGTGGATTGTCCGCCTTTTTAATAAGAGAAGCTAAATACTGTAAAAGCCAAGTTTGAATGTATGTGATTCATCCCGCGTGGGTTAAGAGTCTTCTATACACGCTTATCCATTACCCAATGTGATAATCAACAATGTTTATAGCGACTGACTGAACTGGCTGTGTTTTCCTTTATTTCTCTTGTAATGTGTATCAAGTAAAACAATACTGACCCAAAGGATTTTGAAGCCAAGATACTCTTCAATTTGATTTAGGTTTGCCCTGACATGGAAACACAATGGGGGTTATTCAATTAAAGTTCTTATCGTTTAAAATGGTGCTAATTTGCCCCAACAATCAGCATGTTAGCTTTCAATGTTACACAAGATCTGATTGGTTGGGGCAAAGTAGCACCATTTTAAACGATAAGAAGATTTATTGGAATCTCCCTGAATATTTAATGCTAGGAGCTTCTATGATCTGCGCGATAATGGATTGGGTAAAGCAGTTCGAATTCAGCGATACAACAGCAGTGATGAGTTTGTGTGCTAATATGGACCAAATGGTTTCATGTGTGAGAAGACCCGGTAGAGTGGAAAGCTGGGCTTTATATATCTGTGAATATGTCCAAGTGGTCTACTGTTATCCTTATGGAGCATTTACCGATTTAACACATTCTCTGGCATTTTGTGGAAGTTTACAACAGTCATTACTATCATTCAGCCCACTAGGGGACCACTTGTCCTGCTAATTATGTGTGACTTCCATGAGACTTTTTAGACAGGGGACACCTGTTAATTTACTGACAGCACTTTATTGGGTTTACATGTTGCACAGGGTTGGGTGGGTACATTAGGTTTTGATGGGTGTATTTTAGTGTGTCAATAAAGTGAGTGCTGTAGGGGGTCTGGGGGTCTGTTCTGGCTTTTTTTGCTTTTGAAATAAATCCAGTTTTGGCTTTTGACTACTGTGAAGATTTATGCCCCCAGTCTAAAAGCAACCATTGCAGTTGTAAACCATATAGATACTAGAGAACATTACTGATAATAATCCAAATTAATAAGGCCCAATAATTATATAAATATTATAAAGTATAATAATGGCCATGCAAAATTGACCATCCAACGAAGGATAAAAGGTGACTTTATTTCGGTAAGTTAAATCAAGATTCACGAAGGGAACAGATCAATACCCTGACGTGTTTTCTGATGCCATCAGGTCATTCATCACAGTGTCTGGAGTGTTTCGGTATTCCAGGACTGAATCTTCTGAGGGCGGCACGGTGGAGGAGTAGAGGTCTTCATCAGAGTGTCTGGAGTGTTTCGGATACTCCCAGGACTGAATCCTCTGAGGGGCGGCACGGTGGAGGAGTAGAGGTCCTTCATCAGAGTGTCTGGAGTGTTTCGGATACTCCAGGACTGAATCTTCGAGGGGGGCGCACGGTGGGGAGTAGAGGTCTTCATCGAGTGTCTGGAGGGTTTCGATATTCCAGGACTGAATCTTCCGAGGGGCGGCACGGTGGAGGAGTAGAGGTCTTCATCAGAGTGTCTGGAGTGTTTCGGATATTCCCAGGACTGAATCTTCTGAGGGGCGGCACGGTGGAGGAGTAGAGGTCTTATCAGAGTGTCTGGAGTGTTTCGGATACTCCCACGACTGAATCCTCTGAGGGGCGGCACGGTGGAGGAGTAGAGGTCTTCATCAGAGTGTCTGGAGTGTTTCGGATACTCCCAGGACTGAATCTTCCGAGGGCGGCACGGTGGAGGAGTAGAGTCTTCATCACAGTGTCTGGAGTGTTTGGATATTCCCAGGACTGAATCTTCCGAGGGCGGCACGGTGGAGGAGTAGAGGTCTTCATCACAGTGTTGGGAGGTTTCGATATTCCAGAAACTGAATCTTCTGAGGGGCGGCAAGGTGGAGGAGTAGAGGTCTCATCAGAGTGTTGGAGTGTTTCAGATATTCCAGGACTGAATCTTCTGAGGGACGGCACGGTGGAGAGGCCCCCCCTGACAGTAGAGGTCTTATCAGAGTGTCTGGGTGTTTCGAATATTCCCAGGACGTGAATCTTAGGGGGCACGTGGAGGAGTAGAGGTCTTCATCAGAGTGTCTGGAGTGTTTCGGATATTCCCAGGACTGAATTTCCGAGGGGTAGGAGGGGTCTTCATCACAGGTCTGGAGGGTTTCGGATATTCCCAGAAAATGAATCTTCTGAGGGGCGGCACGGTGGAGGAGTAGAGGTCTTCATCAGAGTGTCTGGAGTGTGTTTGGATACTCCCAGGATGAATCTCTAGGGCGGCACGGCGGAGGAGTAGAGGTCTCATCAGAGTGTCTGGGTGTATCGGAACTCCAGGAGTGTTTCGGATACTCCCAGGACTGAATCCTCTGAGGGGCGGCAGGTGGAGGAGTAGAGGTCTTCATCAGAGTGTTGGAGTGTATAGATACTCCCAGGACTGAATCTTTCGAGGGGCGGCACGGTGGAGGAGTAGAGGTCTTCATCAGAGTGTCTGGAGTGTTTCGGATATTCCCAGGACTGAATCTTCTGAGGGGCGGCACGGTGGATGAGTAGAGGTTTCACAGAGTGTCTGGAGTGTTTCGGATATTCCCAGGACTGAATCTTCTGAGGGACGGCACGGTGAGGAGTGAGGTCTTCTCAGAGTGTCTGGAGTGTTTCGAAATTCCCAGGACTGAATCTTCTGAGGGGCGGCAACGGTGAGGAGTAGAGGTCTTCATCAGAGGGTCTGGAGTGTTTTCGGATATTCCCAGGACTGAAATTTCCGAGGGCGGCGCCGGTGGAGGAGTAGTAGAGGTCTTCATACAGTGTCTGGAGTGTTTCAGATATTCCCAGGATTGAATCTTCCGAGAGGGGCGGCACGGTAGAGGAGGAGAGGTCTTCACACAGTGGTGGAGTGTTTCGGATATTCCAGAACTGAATCTCTGAGGGGCGGCACGGTGGAGGAGTAGAGGTCTTCATCAGATGTGCTGGAGTGTTTCGGATATTCCCAGGGACTGAATTCTGAGGGGCGGCACGGTGGAGGAGTAGAGGTCTTCATCAGAGTGTCTGGAGTGTTTCGATATTCCAGGACTGAATCTTCCGAGGGGCGGCACGGGGGAGAGTAGAGGTCATCATCACGTGTCTGGAGTGTTTAGGATATTCCAGGACTGAATCTTCTGAGGGGCGGCACGGTGGAGGAGTAGAGGTCTTCATCACAGTGTCTGGAGTGTTTCGGATATTCCCAGAACTGAATCTTCTGAGGGGCGGCACGGTGGAGGAGTAGAGGTCTTCATCAGAGTGTGGAGGTTGGATACTCCCAGGACTGAATCCTCTGAGGGCGGCACGGTGGGAGGTAGAGGTCTTCATCAGAGTGTCTGGAGTGTTTCGGATACTCCCAGGACTGAATCTTCCGAGGGGCGGCACGGTGGGGAGGAGTAGAGGTCATCATAGAGGTGGAGTGTTTCGGATACTCCCAGGACTGAATCTTTCGAGGGGCGGCACGGTGGAGGAGTAGAGGTCTTCATCAGGTGTCTGGAGTGTTTCAGATATTCCCAGACTGAATCTCCGAGGGGGGCACGGTTGAGGAGTAGAGGTCTCATCAGAGTTCTGTTGGAGGTGTTTCGGATACTCCCAGGACTGAATCCTCCGAGGGGCGGCACGGTGGAGGAGTAGAGGTCTTCATCACAGTGTCTGGAGTGTTTCGGATATTCCCAGGACGAATCTTCCTAGGGCGGCACGTGGAGGAGTAGAGGTTTCATACAGTGTCTGGAGTGTTTCGGATTTCCCAGAACTGAATATTCTGAGGGGCGGCACGGTGGAGGAGTAGAGGTCTTCATCAGAGTGTCTGGAGTGTTTCGGGATACTCCCAGGACTGAATCCTCTGATGGGCGGCATGGTGGAGGAGTAGAGGTCTCATCAGAGTGTTGGAGGTATCAATACTCCCAGGACGAATTTCCGAGGGGCGGCACGGTGGAGGAGAGTAGAGGTCTTCATCAGAGTGTCTGGAGTGTTTCGGATATTCAAGGACTGAATCTTCGAGGGGCGGCACGGTGGATGAGAGAGAGGTCTTCATCAGAGTGTCTGGAGTGTTTCGGATATTCCCAGGACTGATCTCTGAGGGACGGCACGGTGGAGGAAGGAGGTCATCATAAGAGTGTCTGGAGTGTTTCAAATTCCAGGACGGAATCTTGAGGGCGGCAGGTGGAGGAGTAGAGGTACTTCATCAGAGTGTCTGGAGTGTTTCGGATTTCCCAGGACTGAATCTTCCGAGGGGAGAGTAGGAGGTCTTCATCACAGTGTAGGAGTGTTTCGGATATTCCCAGAACTGAATCTTCTGAGGGGCGGCACGGTGGAGGAGTAGAGGTCTTCATCAGAGTGTCTGGAGGTGTTCGGATACTCCCGGACTGAATCCTCTGAGGGGCGGCACGGCGGAGGAGTAGAGGTCTTCATCAGAGTGTCGGAGTGTATCGGATACTCCAGGAGTTTGTTCGGATAATCCCAGGACTGAATCCTCTGAGGGGCGGCATTGGTGGAGGAGTAGAGGTTTCATTAGAGTGTCTGGAGTGTATCAGATACTCCCAGGACTGAATTCCGAGGGGCGCACGGTGGAGGAGTAAGGGTCTTCATCAGAGTGTCTGGAGGTTCGGATATTCCCAGACTGAATCTTCTGAGGGGCGGCACGGTGGAGTGAGTAGAGGTCTTCATCAGAGTGTCTGGAGTGTTCGGATATTTCCAGGACTGAATCTTCTGAGGGACGGCACGGTGGAGGAGTAGAGGTCTTCATCAGAGTGTCTGGAGTGTTTCGAATATTCCAGGACTGAATCTTCTGGGGCAGCACGGTGGGAGGAGTAGAGGTCTCATCAGAGTGTCTGGAGGTTTCGGATATTCCAGGACTGAATCTTCCGAGGGGCGGCACGGTGGAGGAGTAGATGGTCTTCATCACAGTGTCTGGAGTGTTTCAGATATTCCCAGGATTGAATCTTCCGAGGGGCGGCACGGAGGAGGAGAGGTCTTCATACAGTGTTGGAGTGTTTCGGATATTCCCAGAACTGAATCTTCTGAGGGCGGCACGGTGGAGGAGTAGAGGTCTTCATCAGAGTGTCTAGAGTGTTTCGGATACTCCAGGACTGAATCCTCTGAGGGGCGGCACGGCGGGGAGTAGTAGAGGTCTTCATCAGGTGTCTGGGAGTGTATCGGATACCCAGGACTGAATCTTCCGAGGGGTGGCACGGGTGGAGGAGTAGAGGTCTTCATCAGAGTGTCTGGAGTGTTCGGATATTCCCAGGACGAATATTCCGAGGGCGGCACGGTGGAGGAGTAGAGGTCTTCATCAGAGTGTCTGGAGTGTTTCGGATTTCCCAGGATGGAATCTTTCGAGGGACGGCACGGGTGGAGGAGTAGAGGTTTCATCAGAGTGTCTGGAGTGTTTCGGATATTCCAGGACTGAATCTTCTGAGGGGCGGCACGGTGGAGGAGTAGAGGTCCTTCATCAGAGGTCTGGAGTGTTTCGATTTTCCCAGGAACTGATCTTCCGAGGGGCGGCACGGTGGAGGAGTAGAGGTCTTCATCACAGTGTCTGGAGTGTTTCGGATATCCAGGACTGAATCTTCCGAGGGGCGGCAGGTGGAGGAGTAGATGTCTCATCACAGTGTCTGGAGTTTTCGGATATTCCCAGAACTGAATATCTTGAGGGGCGGCACGGTGGAGGAGTAGAGGTCTTCATCAGAGTGGTCTGGAGTGTTTCGGAACTCCCAGGACTGAATCCTCTGAGGGGCGGCACGGTGGAGGAGTAGAGGTCTTCATCAGAGGTGGAGGGTTTGGATACTCCCAGGACTGAATCTTCCGAGGGCGGGCGCGGTGGAGGAGTAGAGGTCTTCATCAGAGTGTGGAGTGTTTTGGATACTCCCGGACTGAATCTTTCGAGGGGCGGCACGGTGGAGGAGTAGAGGTCTTCATCAGAGTGTCTGGATCTGGAGTGTTGGTATTCCCAGGACTGAATCTTCTGAGGGGCGGCACGTGGAGGAGTAGAGGTCTTCATCAGAGTGTCTGGAGTGGTTCGGAACTCCAGGAATGAATCCTCTGAGGGGCGCACGGTGGGGAGTAGAGGTCTTCATCAGAGTGTCTGGAGTGTTCGGATACTCCCAGGACTGAATCTTCCGAGGGGCGGCACGGTGGAGGAGTAGAGGTCTTCATCAGAGTGTCTGGAGTGTTTCGGATTCTCCAGGACTGAATCTTTCGAGGGGCGGCAAGGGGAGGAGTAGAGGTCTTCATCAGAGTGTTGGAGTGTTTCGGATATTCCCAGGACTGAATCTTCCGAGGGGCGGCACGGTGGAGGAGTAGAGGTCTTCATCAGCAGTGTCGGAGTGTTTCGGATATTTCCCAGGACTGAATTTCTGAGGGGCGTCACGGTTGGGGAGTAGAGGTCTTCATCAGAGTGTCTGGAGTGTTTCGGAATTCCCAGGACTGAATCTTCTGAGGGACGGCCACGGTGGAGAGTAGAGGTTCTTCATCAGAGTGTCTGGAAGTTGTCGGATATCCCAGGACTGAATCTTCTGAGGGGCGGCACGGGGAGGAGGGTAGAGGTCTTCATCAGAATGTCTGGAGTGTTTCGGATATTCCAGGACTGAATCTTCGAGGGGCGGCAGCGGTGGAGGAGTAGAGGTCTTCATCAGAGTGTCTGGAGTGTTTCGGATATTCCCAGGACTGAATCTTCTGAGGGGCGGCACGGTGGAGGAGTAGAGGTCTTCATCAGAGTGTCTGGAGGTTCGGATATTCCAGGACTGAATCTTCCGAGGGGCGGCCCGGTGGATGAGTAGAGGTCTTCATCAGAGTGTCTGGAGTGTTTCGGATATTCCCAGGACTGAATCTTCTGAGGGGCGGCAGGTGGAGGAGTAGAGGTCTTCATCAGAGTGTCTGGAGTGTTTCGGATATTCCCAGGACTGAATCTTTCTGAGGGGCGGCACGGGAGGTGGAGAGTAGAGGTCTTCATCAGGGTGTCTGGTGGTTTCGGATACTCCCAGGACTGATCTTCCGAGGGGCGGCACGGTGGAGGAGAGTAGAGGTCTTCATCAGAGTGTCGGAGTGTTTCGGTATCTCCAGGACTGAATCCGAGGGCGGCGGGGAGGAGTAGAGGTACGTTGAACACACTTGTGGTTTGTATGTGTTTTTAAAAATTGATCTTTATTATATAATTGGAGAAACAACATTTTGGTTGATTCTACTCGATGGTTTTTCATTATTTTCTAAATAAACAGTTGAGTAAAGGTGAACATACATTAGACCAATTTATGTGCAATCTGTCATACAATCTGACATTTCCATTGATCGGCCCCAACATTTTAATTTTCCTGATCTTATTATGCGACATTAGATCATAATAATCGATCGTAATTATGATGCGGAAAGTCGATTGGTAAAATGATTGTAAGTGTTTTTCTGAAGTTCCTGTTAATATAAATGTAATGTAACCTCACAATAGACGACATTCCACATTAAGACACAAAACCAATTGAATGTCGAACAATATGTATGGTATTAACATGTACATCCGTCTCAAGTATTTGGTCGGTTTTTAAATTGTAATAGTGTATGGCCACCTTAAAGGGAGAGTTCAGGTGAAATACATATGGTTTTTTTGAGAAAAAAAAGGCAGTATATTTCCATCCCAATGACCTTAATCTGCCAATTCAGCATTTTGTCTGTGTATAAATAAATGCAACCAAAATACTGACTTCCTGTTTGCAGGACCCCTAATAGAGACCGTTATGGTCTTGCCCTTAACCAGCCCCTGGGTTGATTCAGTTGCTCAGTAGAGATCTGAGCATGTTTGACCCATCCAACAGTCAATCAGTTAGAAATGACGTTAGGAACATTCCAAGGATGTGGTGCATTCTGGGAAAAGAAGGGCCATTAGAAACCTGAAATGTCAGCTCACTAATGTCAACAGCAGGGAACGCAAAAGGTATGAAATCAACTGATTATTCAAAATGGGAAGAGAATATGTAGATAACTAATAAGCATCACACAAACTAACAATGTAACAAATATTGATCATTTCCACTGAACTGTCCCTTAACTGTTGGATAATGACGATAAGCTGAATTCTATTTGCAAAAATAGCTTTAGAAGTAGATATGTAACATGCACTTTGATATGAGATATTCATTATCTATTTACTTAAAGCAAACAGCGTTTTCACTCATTTTTATATACAGATATTTAAAAGCGCTTTGACATAATTATAAATAATTGTAATGTGTGCATTTTAAAACTTTCTACTTAAACCGGACTATATAGAACTATCCCAAATTGTTTATAATAAAAATTTACTTTTATTACTATTAAAGATGCTTGCCCCTTATATCCAGAGGTAATGTTTCTATATAGGATGTCTATAGGTCTAAAATTACTTAGGTTGGAGAGATGTTAGTGTTAATTATCTTTATGCAAGGGGATTTAGAATTTATGCTCGACTGTTTCTTCATTAGAGAGTTCTGCACAGATAATAGAATCAATAAATCGGGGTTAAGAGCGGATTTTAGCCAAACTAATGTTTAGTCAAATAAACGTATAAATGTCAGACCCCTTATATCTGTTGTATTCAGTTAGATCAACTGGATTTAAGTTTAGTTCTTGAAGACGTTTCAAACATTATACTATTATTTGGTTTCCCTAGTGTAAGACCCCGGTGCTACTGTGGCCGCGGTCCTGCTTTGTCACGCGGAGATGTGCGCGGGTTGCGCGGGCAGTCCGCAGTGATGGGCCAAAGGCGTGGAGTCCGGCGTCCGGCTCGGGCGTTGAGATCCCATCTCCTAGACGTGCGGCGCGGACGTGGGCGAGCACGTTCCGACGCCGGATGATGACGTCGGAGGGTCCTTTTAAGTCCCCTGCTTGAGCTGGCTTTTGCTGCCAGTTCAAATTAGTTGGTTCTGTCTTCAGCTCCCTTGTCGTATTTGCTCGTGTCTGATTTGTACCCAGTTCCAGTTCACCGCCTTGGTCTCATTCCATCCAGCCTGCACCCAGTTCCAGTTCAGCCTTGGTCATCCCATTCCATCCAGCCTGCACCCAGTTCCAGTTCAGCCTGGTCTCCATTCATCCAGTCTGCACCCCGTTCCAGTTCGCCTTGGTTCCCATTCCATCCAGCCTGCACCCAGTTCCAGTAGCTTGGTCTCCATTCCATCCAGCCTGCACCAGTTCCAGTTCAGCATTGGTGCTCCATTACATCCAGCCTGCACTCAGTTCCAGTTCAGCCTTGGTCTCCATCATCCAGCTGCACTCAGTTCCAGTTCAGCTTGGTACCCATTGCCTCCGGACTTCACCGGCCTGTGCATCCCCAGTTATCACGACCATCTACCGGTGCCATTTCCCTGGTTCCAGGATTGTTGGAGTGGTCTCCTTAACCACTCACGGGTACATCAGTGCTCCGTCGCTGCCTTACTTGTGTGTCTACTACCACGTGCTTCTCTACACTGGGGTGGGTTCTGTGAGCTTTGATCTGGAACTGCAACTGGTGTCTGTCTTGCCGCACAACATCCCTCACCATTAGAGGCTCTGGAGTAAGACCGACAGACACTTAGACTCTGGTCCAGTGAAGGGTGTGTTTGCAGGGAATCTCCCTGAAGATCCTTAACAGTAACTGGCAGCCACAAAGATGAACCCGTGGAGAAGCGGTCCGGTAGAAGATTTATAGACAGGTGGTAGCCGAATTACAGGGAGCCCTTGCAGGAGGCCGCCAAGGTTTTTCACTGCCTTCCAGACGGCTCCTAGAACCTAAAGTGCCACGTGCCGGATAGGTTTGCGGGAGATCGCTCAAAGTTTTCCAGTTTAAAGTTATGGTGGGACTCTATTTCCCTTCGTCCCAAAAAGCTTTAATGATGAGAGGGTAAGGTTGGCTTATCATTTCTTCTCCTACAGAGGAACCCCACGCTTGGGGCTCCGCCTTTGGAAAGGAAAATGAGCTGCGGTAGCTTCAGTGCGAGACTTTCTTTGCCGCATCTGGCAGAAATTTATTATGACGACCCTAGGAGGGCTGCTACTCGAGAGGTCACACTCCGTACCTTTCCCAAGGAAGGAGACCAGTGGAGGAGGAATATGTGTCGGACTCCGTAGAGTGAGCACCGAGACTCAGTGGAATGATGCGCCCCTTAAACACCAATTTCGTTTGGCCTGTCCGAAACCCTGAAGGTGAGCTGGCTTGTGTGGGGATGCCAGACACCTTGAAAGCACTTATCGATTGTCCATCAAATTGATAGACGTCTGAGGGAAAGAGGCTGGAGAAGGAGAAGATGGGTGCCAATACGCCCCTTTTCGGAGTCAGTGTTTCTTCACCCTATTATCGCAGATTCGAACCTGTCCTATGACACTGGATCACATGTTCTCCCTTTCCCACGAGAGTAGTCAACGAGACGTGCCCTGAATCTGCGTACTGCGGGGAGTCCGGTCTCTCTAAAAACGTACGATCAGGCCCCTGTCGTAAGAACATCTTGCCAATCTACATCTCTTCATGTCCCTTGCTTACCTACCTCTCAATTACTGTTTCTCTACGGGAAACGATACTTCCCGTCAAGACGACGCCATTATTGAATCAGGAGCATGTAGTCTTTTAGTTGGCGTCCTGTGCCACCCGGAGGGGGCTCGATACTCGGATCAAGCCCTCGACGTGTGTATTCGTCTTCAGCGATGGCTCAGCGTTCTTCTGGTAGACCATTGTTCGAGAGACTGCTTCCCGTGATGGTCAATGGGGGTATTTATGCAACCACACGGAATGATTCTTTTTGATGTTCGGCCCTTTTCTTTGTTCCCCATCAATTTTGGGCTTACCATGGTGTTAAGTCCACCAAAAAACTTTAATAAATTGGTTTTCTGTGAGATTTCCTTCCCATCTCAAGTTTTTGTTCACAAGCATGTGTTTTGTCGCACAAATCGGTGCCGTTTTAAAGAAGATTCCTCATGGGCATTCTACCCATATGTACATGAGTTCGCTGATGTTTTGATCAAGAAAGGCGGCAAAAGTTATCCCCCACATCGTATTTAAATCTATCCTTTATCAAACACAGAGATTGTACTATCAATGTCTAACATTAGGTCATTTATAAAAAGGATAAACACACCCCTGAGGAACATCACTAACAACACTGGTCCAACTAGAAAATGTTCCATTAATAATCACTCTTTATAATCTATCCTTTATCAAACACAGAGATTGTACTATCAGTCATTTATAAATAGGATAAAGAGTACCAGACCCAGGATAGACCCCTGAGGAACATCACTAATAAACTGGTCCAACAAGATAATGTTCCATTAATAACCACTCTTTATATTCTATCCTTTATCAAACACAGTGATCGTACTATCAATATCTAGCACTAGGTCATTTATAAATAGGATAAAGAGTACCGGACCCAGGACACACCCCTAAGGAACATCACTAACACTAACCTTTCTAATGTCGCTTTTCCAAGGCATATTACACTCTAATGCACGATCGCCCTTCTAATGCACGTTCGCTTTTTCAAGGCATATTACCCATTAGAATGCCTTTTCGCTCAAACAATGACTTTTCACCACCTTCAGGGTCGCGCTAATCTTTCGCTCTTTTTAACGCAAAAACCACCTTTCGCTCTTTTATAAATCGCGTTATGCCTTTTTGCTCCTTTTTCGTTAAAATTACCATTGCGAAGTTAGGCGAAAAGGGTTTAGTATAGCTCGCGGAAACGGTTTCGCCATTCGTTAACGCTACCTTTATAAATAGCATTAACTGTCTTTTTGGCGAAAACCCATGCGAAAAGCGAATGCGAAAACATTTCGCTACTTTTCGCTCTTTTATAAATATGCCCCTAGGTCATTTATAAATAGGATAAGGAGAACTGGACCCAGGACACACCCCTGAGGAACATCACTAACAACACTGGTCTAACTAGAAAATGTTCCATTAATAACCACTCTTTATAATCTATCCTTTATCAAACACAGATATTGTACTATCAATGTCTAACACTAGGTTATTTATAAATAGGATAAAGAGTACCGGACCCAGGACACACCCCTGAGGAACATCACTAACAACAATGGTCTAACTAGAAAATGTTCCATTGATAACCACTTTTTATAACCTATCCTTTATCAAACACAAAGATTGTACTATCAATGTCTAACACTAGGTCATTTATAAATAGGATAAAGAGTACCGTACCCAGGACACACCCCTGAGGAACATCACTTACAACACTGGTCTAACTAGAAAATGTTCCATTAATAACCACTTTTTATAATCTATCCTTTATCAAACACAGAGATTGTACTATCAATGTCTAGCACTAGGTCATTATAAATAGTATAAGAGTACCGGACCCAGGACACACCCCTGAGGAACATCTAACAACACTGGTCTCAACTAATAATGTTCCATTAATAACCACTCTTTAATCTATCCTTTATCAAACACAGAGATTGTACTATCAATGTTCATAACCGAGTTATTTATCAATATAAATATTGAATCGGCTAGCATGACTCTTGAAATGCCCAAATATTTAATAAGTATTTGCCTTCTGTTTTCTGTAGATCAGTAAAAATGAAGCACATTATACTGTAACATTTTGACTTCTGTATATTTGGTGACTCAAACCTGATTCAAACTTGTTAGGAATCAAGTAAAAATGTAAAAATTGGAAACTGTTGGTGGCCAACAGTAATACCTATAGACAGATATTATAAATATATATTTTACATTTCCTTACCTGGGAATATCCGTACAGACTCAGTATCTGGGCTATGGGTAATGTTGTCTCTGAGGTGAGATCCCCAATAAATCCAGCAATGTTCCTATTTCCCACACAGGAGTAATTGGGAACCGGTTCCCTGGTACCCGATAATATCTGGAACACACTGATCACAGACTTTCTAGCATCTCCACAGGAATCATAAATGTGATATCCCAGAGTCTGATTGGGTAATAGGGATGGATTGTTATTGGCTTGTTTAAAAGCAAATTGAACATCCAGAAAGTATTTGGAAAGCTCTAAAGTAGAACTGATAAAATGAACATTAAGACAATATGAAAATCAGCCTTCTACATGTTAATCAGGCAAATAGAACAAAAACACTAGGAGGTTAGAATAATAAAATACAAGATTCATGCATGGAAAGAAATAATGGCCAATGAAAATAAATATCAATACCACATAGCAGTTAAACATTATATTAATATACCAATAAAGCCATAAACGGATCAGTAGCATCAGGTAGTTCACTAAACAGAATGTGATTGGTCAAAACATTTTTCGATGATCCCATCCATTTAAAAATAAAATCTGCTGAAGATTAGAGATGGTTGGATCACAGATCCAAACACAGATCAGCGGCGGATCTCCAAGATTCGCGGATTTTGGCGATTTTCCGGAGTTCCGCTTTGTAAACTTTTTCCAAACCGCGTTCTAAAGTTTTTTTGAAAATTCAAGAATTTTTTAAAATTTTGTAAAAAAAAAAAAGGTAATTACTGTAAATGGCTCTAGTACCTGGGAAATGGGTTGGGAAACAGACAATCAGATTCTTTCTGAAAGAATTGTAACCAATTTTGATTAGTTACAGATTTTTTTCAGAAAGAATCTGGTTTACTAACCAATCACATTCTTTTCCAGTCAGAATTGGTTACAATCAGATTATTTCTGAAAGAACCTGATTGGTTAGTATACCAATCAGATTGTTTCTGAAAGAATCTGATTGTAACCAATTCTGATTGGTTTTTTTTCCTGCTGTGGGGAAGGGATAAATGGCTATTTGTACTGTTAGGCAGGAAAGGGGGTAAACTAGCTGGTTGCACTGCTTAGGGGAGAGAAATAATAAGTGCAAATATTTTCATTTGTA
This sequence comes from Hymenochirus boettgeri, assembly GCA_019447015.1. Taxonomy (NCBI): domain Eukaryota; kingdom Metazoa; phylum Chordata; class Amphibia; order Anura; family Pipidae; genus Hymenochirus; species Hymenochirus boettgeri. The sequence goes on from JAACNH010000060.1 coordinate 303,610, forward strand.
CAGGGAAAGGGCAACTGGTTTCTCTACAATAACAGGCAATAATCTCTCTCTCTCTCTCTTTATATATATATACTGGTAGATGATGAGTGCACTTAGTCCTTCAGTAAATAGGTTGCCTGGTGCTGCTGGGTGTATCCAGAGGTAGAATTCTCAGCGCTTCACAGGACTTGTAACAAAATATTTATTTATACAAACATAGTACAGTGATAGCAACGTTTCAAGCTTGATAAAGGCCGTTAAGCAAACGCCGAAACGTTGCTATCACTGTACTATGTTTGTATAAATAAATGAGTATTTTGTCCTGTACAGAGCTGCAGGGGGAGGATAGTAAAGTGAATCTGATCTTAGCACAACTCTGTGCAATGCATTTCTCATCAGTGTACCTATTTAAATAGAATGTCCTGTGTTTTTTTAACTTTTCTGTTTAACTGAGGTACGAGAGGTACATGAGCTGTGTCTTACCTCCTGTTCTTCAGTAAAACCTGCAGGAGAGAATAAGAAATTTACCCAGATCGCTCCAGCGCTGCTGACAGTCTCCAATGCCATTGAGATTCTCCAACGCATCCCCTGTCCCTTGCATTGTACGCATGGTAAGTTTCCTCTTCTTTCCTGTAGGTTTTACTGAAGAACGGGAGGTAAGACATAGCATATATACTTGAGTATAAACCGATCTGAGTATAAACTAAGGTACTTATTTTTACCTGAAAAACAAGTAAAACAGCTTGACTAGAGTATAAACCAAGGGTAGAAAATATGTACAGAATTGCAAACTCTCCAAATCAGTAATTAGTAGAAGTTACACATTGCAATACTGCAGGAATGGGTTACTTCTCTATTAGCAATAGGGAGATTTAAATTAGGATTCACACTTTGCACTGGGAACACACAAATCCTTGCTGTGTATATATAATCTATATACAATGTGAATGTAAATGATCTTACAGGCACAATGCAGGTGTTACAGAGACATTTACTTTCCTGTATTATAAATAAATCAGTTCCAATCCTAGGCAGACCCTACAGGGACCTCATTCTACGTGTTAATAAAATCCCCAGCCTTCTCTATGATGTGACTGTAGCAGTGGAAAACACAGACGCAGGATATAACAGAAAACACACAGATAAGAAGACACTGTAATGAAACCTTGGATAATCCTCCAATGTGAATCACTTTACCGTCCTGTCTGGAATTCAAAGACTGACCCACCATAGTGTCCTTACAATATTAATGGACATACAGGTACTGGGCTCTTCTGTTGTAATGGATTATAATGTTAATATAATGGGGAGCAGACAGCAGTTTTACCTTTCTATCAACCCAGATTGATCTAACTGGTAATGATCAATGTATAATACAGAGACAGTGATTATGTGAGATTTGTATATGAATCCAATGAGTCCTACATAAAGGGAAATATTAGTAAATACAAGGGTCTTAACTTAACACCTTGTAACCACCAAACACAAATGTTTCAACCATAAGAGGAATAACTCACCTGGTCATAGATCTAATTAACTTACCAACCTTAATCTGTCACACTCAGTACATAGACAGGGAGCTCTTCCCTCTATTAGTGTCTGTAAGGATACAATATAACGTACATTACAATGTAATGACTTACTCTAAACATTCCAGTTTTGTATATTTATCATTGGTGATATTTATATCTCTTGCATGGGAGTTTCTGGTCATGATCCCTCCAAGGATAATGTCTCCTTCCTGGATATATTCATATTCCCATAATGGTCTAATAATTCGGAGGTGACAGGCAGGTTTAACATTCTGAATCCCACATTTGAAGGGTCCCATAGACAGGATGGTCAAGTAAATCAATAACTGTAAAGGTTTAATTACGGTTCTTATGCCAAGTCTTGTCCTTCCATATACCATAATTTGTCCTTGTACAACATCTCCCCAGCAGTCAGTGGTACAGAGTGTCACAGGGGATAGAGGATTCGGCTTCATCTGTAGATCAGTGTAAGGAACTGGATAATCCAACCATCATTATATAGAGACCAGAGACAGGATCTGTACATTGTACTGAATATAGACACACACACCTGGCATCTCTGGTCTATTCTAGTAATAGATAAATGGCAGTTATTATCTCTGTTTCATTGTAGATAACAGTTATACACATTTTGTTCCAAGTAAAAATACATTTTCCCCATTCCCATATCTAGGATGTTGTGCATTATAACTGAGAACCATAGAGCTATGTAGAAGATTTTACTCATAAAAAATGTGAAAATGTAATCAGTAGTAATAATTAGAATATTCTCCTTATGGATATGTTTAGATACTCAATGAAATTTGCACTGCATGGAACTATATAAACAAAGATACTATATATACAGTAACTATAAATCTGCATTACGTACGAAGAATGAATTTATAGAGGACATTGTTAGGGAATGTAGATAAGGCCTCTTGCTGCCACTGATACTATATTTACACTGGCTAACCAGTATTTCTCTTAACCTGATTTCTCACCCAATAGCACCAATTATATATTTTTATATAACCTACCCCTGTAGTGGACTTCTATGGGAGGAACTGTAAGATTATAGCCTTATAATCTTACAGTTCCAGGAGGAGAAGGAAACCAGAAGCCACAAAGGGCATGTTATAATAAATAATGCACCCCCAACTGTAAATTAAAGCGATATTAGAAGTCACCTTTTGTGTAGGGAATGTTATTTTGGTAAAAACCTATAAGGCAGATCCAAATGAGAAACCTTGGATGTGAGGCATTTGTTGAGAGTTAGAAGTGAGGTATTTAAAGTTGGGGATAGGGTATAAGAAGGGTAAATTGAATTATTACCAGGAATTAGAGAGTGACTGTCGGGATACAAATTGTTACAGGCTTGTACGGGTCAGTTATCGGGATACAAATTGTTACAGGCTTGTACGGGTCAGTTATCGGGATACAAATTGTTACAGGCTTGCATGGGTCAGTTATCGGGACTTTTGACAGGTATTTTTAATCGTTCACTTTTAGTGGGTTGAGTGCCGCTATTGTACCGATCCCCAAAAGAGCAATTTCTAAATCATTTAATTATATTTAATGTTAAATATCGGGACGTTGCAAGCATTGACGCCACACACGTGTGCTACAAACGGACTTTACCTTTCCAGACATAAGAAGATGGAGATCTTATGGGGGCGGAGTTCAAGATTCCATTTCAGATGAGGAGAAAGCCAGCAACATGGGGTAGGGATGACGTACTCCTCCCATTGGACCACATGTAACATCATATATAACCTTGAATAATACACAGACACAGAGATGTGGTGAAAAATGGCCGCAACATCTTTTTATTAAGTTCCAATTCAATTTAACAACACTTTTTAACTTTTTCCGTTTTAAATAACCAACTTTTTGTTACCCAGCCAACCCCTGATTAAAACCCCCAGCAGGTTGCCCTATTCTCAATATTCCATACTCACTTTTTGGCTCCGCCTTAATGCAACCATATTTAGCCAGGAGCCTGCAGTTTTTTAATTGTCTGTTACCTTTGGCCATGCCAGGCTCATTTAAAACATTAAATTGGGCCTGGCCTGACCCAACACAAAACTTTTTCTATGGCTGTCTGTAAGCCGACGTTAAAAATATCTAGTCCGATATCGGACAAGTGTATGCCATCTTTCCTATATAGGCCACATTCACCGCCCTCTAGGTCTCTGTGTCTGAAGGAACAAAAATGTAACAATTTTGCAAATTTACTAATTGATAAATTAATCTTGCGCCTATTTCTTTCCAGCGCTTTTAGAGTAGGGGAGAACCAGATTAAGCGGGGAATAATCTCGGACCATATAATGACCACATCTGGCATTATCAGTCGGAGTTTTGCAAGGTCTCGTTTTATTGTTTTTATGGTGAAGATCGTGGACCTCCCCCCAATTTCATTTCCCCCCAGGTGGATTAGAATTATATCTGGGAGTCCCCAAGGGGCCTGTAGGCGCGATAGCGCGGTAAAAAGATTTTCCCAATTTAACCCTCTAATGCCCATCCATCGGATTTTATATTTACGTGGGTCGAGGCCGAGGTTATCTCCGTATACTCTTTTTTCGGCTCTCCGCTTAGCCCAAAAAACAAACGAGTGTCCAATTATCCAAATGTTGGTCATTGTACCTACGAAAGATGAGCCAATTAATGTTGGTTAAGAAGGTGGGGACGCACATACAATTTGTACCTTTTGGACTCCCAACGACCTATTGTCATGATTTTTTCCGAGTCCAAACCTAGCATGGCGGCTTGGGTGGCTGCGCCTATTCTAAATGAGTGTGATGTGATGTTCTGGCTGGGAACTTTAAGGGAATCCAAGGTAAGTTTTAGTACCTTTGAAAACTGGAATTTGGACACAAAGGACCTATCTTGGTGTATGAAGAAGGGGCCTGGCGCTGATGGTCTAAGTGCGATATAGTTTAGGTAGCATTTTATAGGGCATAGGATGTGGCTAGCGAATGGGCCCAACCATGATACCAAGCCTTTGCCAGTTTTGTCCGTTTTTGATTGGCGAATAGTTATGCAGAGTTTATTCTCAATAATTTTGACGTCTTCTATGCTCAGACCGCCTGGAATTAGTTTACTCGGGGAGACTGCTTCACTTATTCGTAGGGCAGCAAAGAAGGTTATAACATATAAACATTTAAACAGAACTGCCTCGTAGGCATTTAAACAAACTAAGTGAAGTACTCCTATTATTCTATCGAGCAGTGGGAGGGTAATGGGTATTCTATTGTCAGGTGACATTTTATTCTTTCCAAAACCCTTAATGAGTTGTTTTGTGAAAGGGGAGTTGGTAAAATCTACTTCCCCGAGCAACTTAAGGAAAAAGGAAATACCTGATACCCTTTTCTTCAAGTAAGCAAATGAATATTTTGCATTGATGTGATTGAGAATAAAGTATAGGAATAGGTCTTTGTCTGGTAAATGTAGAGACAATGAACTCTGGGCCTTAAATTCGGCCCAAGCTTTCCACGCTGCCACATATGAAACCCAAGTTTGTTTTGATAGGGACTGCTTGAGTAGCTCCTTTAATGGTTCCAAATCAGCTCCCATAAGTATTCTGGGCAGCTCACTCCTTGGGCCTCTGCATTCTCCTCCCGATCCCAAAATGCTCCGAACTGAAATCGAGACAAAGAGTCTGCAGATACATTGTCTACACCTTTTATGTGCTTTGCTGTAAACCAAATGTTGTTTTGTAGACACCTTAAGACTAAATGTCTCAATAGCTTAAGAACGGGAGGAGATTTGGACGACAAGTGGTTAATGACTTGGACTACCCCTAAGTTGTCACATCTGAATATTATTTTTCTGTTTGCTAGTGTGTTACCCCATATTTCAATGGCCACAATTATTGGAAAAAGCTCGAGAAGGACTAAATTTTTGGTGAGTCCTTCGTCGATCCATTTCGTTGGCCATTTGCCTACTGACCATTTTCCGTTCAGGAACGCTCCATAGCCCACGGATGCCGCTGTATCCGTGAACAACTGCAGCGAGTTGTTGTCTGTGAAGTCTAGTTGCCAACAAGTTTTTCCATTAAAATGTGTTAGGAATTCATCCCAGACTTTTAGGTCTTCCTTGCTTTCTGATGATACCCGGATGTGGTGATATGGGTTTGTTGTGCCTATGGTTAGGTCTATAAGTCGCCTGTTAAAGACCCTGCCTGCTGGTAATACCTTTGTGGCGAAGTTAAGGTGGCCTAAAAGGGATTGGAGTTCTCTTAGCTGTAACTTTTTAGCTCCCAGTGCCCTGGCTATTAGGATTTTTAGCTTGTCTAATTTTTCCTTTGGAAGTCTGAATTGCATGTTAGTGGTATCAATTTCTATCCCTAGAAACTGGAGGATATTATGAGGAGGGACCGTTTTTGAACTGGATAGAGGGATGCCAAACTGTTTACAAATCCACATGAAGGTATTTAATAGGTGCTGGCATGTGTTGGTCTTTTGGGGGCCAATAAACAAAAAATCGTCTAGGTAGTGAATGACAAATGCTGATCCTGATTCATACTTAACTGACCATTCGAGAAAATTGGCAAACATTTCGAAGTAGTGGCATGACAGGGAACATCCCATGGGTAAGTTTTTGTCATAAAAATATTGACCATTGAAGTGGAATCCCAGTGTCCAGTAACAGTCGGGGTGAATAGGCAAAAGACGGAAGGCAGACTCTATGTCGGACTTAGCTAGCATCGCCATTGGGCCACATTGTCTCAAGATGTCTAATGCTTCATCAAAGGAAGTGTAGGAGACCGAGCATAGTTCTGGATTGATTCCGTCGTTTACCGAATCCCCGGCTGGAAAAGATAGGTGGTGTATCAGCCGAAAGGAATTTGCTTCCTTTTTGGGAACTGTGGCTGTGGTTGTGGTAGCTGGCGAGACTTGCCTTTGGGGGCCGCTGATGCTCTCCTGTGGTTTTGTTGTTTCCTGCTGAGGGGGGGTTGTTGCTGGGGACTCCAGGAGTACCTGTGAGGGAGAAAAAGAATACCCACCACCAGACCCATTTGGAACAACGGTCTGGGTGGCAAGGGGTGTAGTGATTACAGCTCTCTTGCTGCCCGACTTGGCAGCAGCAGTTGCAGCTCTTGGGGGAGACAGGGCAGGCCATGTGAGAGTGCCAGGCCTGTGAGCACTCTTAGTGTTTCCCCACGCTGTCTGGCTTCCCCTGGGAGGAGACAGCATTGAACGCCTGCCTCTCCTGTTTTGGATGCCTGCAGCTGTTTTAGCCGGAGCCGGGGGGGGGTGATTGACATCGGGGGCTCGTCCGACACACCTCCGCTCCTATTGGCCTGCTCCTCTTTGTCCCGCCTCCGCCTTTTTGACTCGCGAGCCTTGGGCCTAGCTGGGGCTGTGAGTGGTGTGGAAGATGGTTCCGCCTCCTCGTCCTGCGGATTGGCCGCTACCTCGGATGTTGCGTCCTCTGGGTCTGTAGGCTCAGAACGGCTTCCGCCTATTGCACGGGAGGCCATGAATTCATACAGGGCGCGCTCAGCTTCATCTGGGTCCTCCGCTCGCCCTATCCATTCCGCGACTGTGCCGGAGATTCCTGCCATCGTCTAGGTGCGTGCTAATTTTCTTTTGTATTTGCAGCTGGGGGGGAGAGGGGTCCGGACCTCTGTTATATAGTTGGCCAGTTGCGTCCAGGTGGATGCTGGGAATTGACAGCCGCCAATCCCCTGGGTGGCAACGCTATCTCCAGGGCAGTGATGCGTTACCCCGTCCCCCTAGAGACCAATCAGGTCCACTAAAGTGACACAGTGGGAAAGTTAAACTTCCCACTGAGTCTCTGGGCAGAAATGGGTTAGCCACCCCCCTTCCCATGCCTTCGCGGCCTTATGAGCCTGCTTGGCACATTCCAGGACTAAAGGTAGGTGCACACACGTGTAACAACCGGGAACTTACCTTTTGAGACCAAAGAAGCTGGAGGAGCCAGGCGATCTCATGGGGGCGGAGCTACAGAGTACACTTTACAGAAGGATGAATGCAGCAAGACGTTAAGACTTTAAGGTAGGCTGGGGGGGTAGAAAAAAAATAAATTAGCCAAATTAAGTTTTAAAGCTGCAGCTTCCCTCTAACATCAAAGGAGAACTAAAGTCCCAAGAAAACATTGTCCCAATAGACAGAGCACATTCACAAACGAACAACAAGCTGTGTCTCATGTCTCCCTTTGCTGTGGATGCTGGGTGATTTATGAAAATAACCTGTGTGTACTAAGGATCAGCTCCCATAATTCACCTTATCTGGGAACACCCAGCTAAGTGTCCGCCGGACACTTCACAGGAAACTGCAGTCTTGGTTCCTGGAAGCTGACAGCCAATCATGTTACAGCTCAGAGATCCCTCCCTCTGACACAGAACACTGATATCAGTGCAGTTTTTGTGTAAACACATTAGAAATGCTCCTGCCCCTACCAATGATAAATTCCTATGCTTTACATACAAAAAAGAAAAGTAATCTTTGCAGTGTATGTCTTTGCTTGCATGGATGAAAGAAACAGAACATTTAACATTTCAGCATGGAGAATCGAACCAGCAACCTTCTATACTGTGTCTTTCTAAAGCTTTTACCACTAGGCCACAAGGGATTACAGATAATGAATCTGTACATGAAGAATCTTTATCTTTTGCTAGACACATAATAGAAACAAAAAAAGGGAACATGGGGAATCGAACCTGTGTCCCAATAGTCTGATTGTTTTCCTAACCCAGCACTTTAGCAGAACACGCCACAGGTGAACTCTCAGTCGATAGAAGTAAATGCAAGTAAAATCAGTTCACTATTTTGTATTGCTACTGGAAGACTGTCATCAATTCACACTGGTTGGTAAATAAATAACAAAGCTGCTATATATAAAGTTTGTACCTATGTAGAAACTTCATATTTTTCTAGAAACATGGAAACAAACAAACAAAATAAGCACTAAACTCAGGCAGTAGACCATGTTATATTGTTTTATAAGTAAACTAGGGGATTTGAACTTGTGACTTCTTGGTCTGATTGTTCCTAAACACACAGCATTTACATGGTGCGCCACCAGCAACTCAACTGTAATTCCAGGTACATTTAGAGGCTTTATCTTTCACTAGAAAGAGATGCTAGAAACTCTGCACATAGACAGTGAATGCTGGGGTCAGGGGGCATGGCTCTTTGAAGCCAACATGGGCTATGAGTTGTACTGGCAACAAGATGGAAGCCTCCTTTGTTACAGAATCTATTACTTATATCTACTAAATGCAAATAACTAGAGAAGAATCTTTCAACGTGTAGGTGTTCTGGGGAGAAAAACTTTCACATTAGGATCTGAAAAACTGAAGTTTAGTTCTCCTTTAAGTTTGTTTTACAGTTTATTTATCTTTTAAATAATTTGGCATCTGCCCATTTAAAAAAAATATATAACCAGTATAAAAGTAAAAAACCTGAACTTTTCTTTTACAAGGTCCATATGGAAAAAGCCCTCGCTCCTCTACACCATAACTGCCATTGGTGGGTGCTTGCTGGCTCTGATGGTGAGCCTGGCGGCCATAATTGCTTGTACTAGCCGTGGTGGATTGTCCGCCTTTTTTAATAAGAGAAGCTAAATACTGTAAAAGCCAAGTTTGAATGTATGTGATTCATCCCCGGTGGTTTAAGAGTCTTCTATACACGCTTATCCATTACCCAATGTGATAATCAAACAATGTTATAGCGACTGACTGAACTGGCTGTGTTTCCTTTATTTCTCTTGTAATGTGTTATCAAGTAAAACAATACTGACCCAAAGGATTTTGAAGCCAAGATACTCTTCAATTTGATTTAGGATTTGCCCTGACATGGAAACACAATGGGGGTTATTCAATTAAAGTTCTTATCGTTTAAAATGGTGCTAATTTTGCCCCAACCAATCAGATGTTAGCTTTCAAATGTTACACAAGATCTGATTGGTTGGGGCAAAAGTAGCACCATTTTAAACGATAAGAAGATTTATTGAATCTCCCTGAATATTTAATAGCTAGGAGCTTCTATGATCTGAGCGATAATGGATTTGGGTAAAGCAGTTCGAATTCAGCCGATACATACAGCAAGTGATGAGTTTGTGTGCTAATATGGACCAAATGGTTTCATGTGTGAGAAGACCCGGTAGAGTGGAAAGCTGTGCTTTATATATCTGTGAATATGTCCAAGTGTCTACTGTCTATCCTTATGGAGCATTTACCGATTTAACACATTCTCCTGGCATTTTGTGGAAGTTTACAACAGTCATTACTATCATTCAGCCCACTAGGGACCACTTGTCCTGCTAATTATTGTGTGACTTCCATGAGACTTTTTAGAACAGGGGACACCCTGTTAATTTACTGACTAGCACTTTATTGGGTTTACATGTTGCACAGGGTTGTGGGGTACATTAGGTTTTGATGGGTGATATTTTAGTGTGTCAATAAAGTGAGTGCTGTAGGGGGTCTGGGGGTCTGTTCCTGGCTTTTTTTTGCTTTTGAAATAAATCCAGTTTTGGCTTTTTGACTACTGTGAAGATTTATGCCCCCAGTCTAAAAGCAACCATGCAGTTGTAAACCATATAGATACTAGAAGAACATTACTGATAATAATCCTAAATTAATAAGGCCAATAATTATATAAATATTATAAAGTATAATAATGGCCATGCAAAATTGACTCCATCCAACGAAGGATAAAAGGTGACTTTATTTTCGGTAAGTTAAATCAAGATTCACGAAGGGAACAGATCAATACCCTGACGTGTTTTCTGATGCCATCAGGTCACTTCATCACAGTGTCTGGAGTGTTTCGGATATTCCCAGGACTGAATCTTCTGAGGGGCGGCACGGTGGAGGAGTAGAGGTCTTCATCAGAGTGTCTGGAGTGTTTCGGATACTCCCAGGACTGAATCCTCTGAGGGGCGGCACGGTGGAGGAGTAGAGGTCTTCATCAGAGTGTCTGGAGTGTTTCGGATACTCCAGGACTGAATCTTCGAGGGGCGGCACGGTGGAGGAGTAGAGGTCTTCATCAGAGTGTCTGGAGTGTTTCGGATATTCCCAGGACTGAATCTTCCGAGGGGCGGCACGGGGGAGGAGTAGAGGTCTTCATCAAGAGTGTCTGGAGTGTTTCGGATATTCCCAGGACTGAATCTTCTGAGGGGCGGCACGGTGGAGGAGTAGAGGTCTTATCAGAGTGTCTGGAGTGTTTCGGATACTCCCAGGACTGAATCCTCTGGGGGCGGCACGGTGGAGGAGTAGAGGTCTTCATCAGAGTGTCTGGAGTGTTTCGGATACTCCCAGGACTGAATCTTCCGAGGGGCGGCACGGTGGAGGAGTAGAGGTCTTCATCACAGTGTCTGGAGTGTTTCGGATATTCCCAGGACTGAATCTTCCGAGGGGCGGCACGGTGGAGGAGTAGAGGTCTTCATCACAGTGTCTGGAGTGTTTCTGATTTCCAGAACTGAACTTCTGAGGGGCGCAGGTGGAGGAGTAGAGGTCTCATCAGAGTGCTGGAGTGTTTCAGATATTCCCAGGAATGAATCTTGAGGGACGGCACGGTGGGGGAGAGGTTAGAGGTCTTCATCAGAGTGTCTGGGTGTTTCGAATATTCCCAGGACCGAATCTTGAGGGGGGGCACGGTGGAGGAGTAGAGGTCTTCATCAGAGTGTCTGGAGTGTTTCGGATATTCCCAGGACTGAATTTCCGAGGGGTAGGAGGGGTCTTCATCACAGTGTCTGGAGGGTTTCGGATATTCCCAGAGAATCTTCTGAGGGGCGGCACGGTGGAGGAGTAGAGGTCTTCATCAGAGTGTCTGGAGTGTTTGGATACTCCCAGGATGAATCTCTGAGGGGCGGCACGGCGGAGGAGTAGAGGTCTCATCAGAGTGTCTGGTGTATCGGACTCCCAGGAGTGTTTCGGATACTCCCAGGACTGAATCCTCTGAGGGGCGGCAGGTGGAGGAGTAGAGGTCTTCATCAGAGTTTGGAGTGTATAGATACTCCCAGGACTGAATCTTCCGAGGGGCGGCACGGTGGAGGAGTAGAGGTCTTCATCAGAGTGTCTGGAGTGTTTCGGATATTCCCAGGACTGAATCTTCTGAGGGGCGGCACGGTGGATGAGTAGAGGTCTTCACAGAGTGTCTGGAGTGTTTCGGATATTCCCAGGACTGAATCTTCTGAGGGACGGCACGGTGGAGGAGTAGAGGTCTTCATCAGAGTGTCTGGAGTGTTTCGAATATTCCCAGGACTGAATCTTCTGAGGGGCGGCACGGTGGAGGAGTAGAGGTCTTCATCAGAGTGTCTGGAGTGTTTCGGATATTCCCAGGACTGAATCTTCCGAGGGGCGGCGCCGGTGAGGTGGAGGAGTAGAGGTCTTCAACAGTGTCTGGAGTGTTTCGATATTCCCAGGATTGAATCTTCCGAGGGGCGGCACGGTAGAGGAGGTAGAGGTCTTCACACAGTGGTGGAGTGTTTCGGATATTCCAGAACTGAATCTTCTGAGGGGCGGCACGGTGGAGGAGTAGAGGTCTTCATCAGAGTGTCTGGAGTGTTTCGGATATTCCCAGGACTGATCATTCTGAGGGGCGGCACGGTGGAGGAGTAGAGGTCTTCATCAGAGTGTCTGGAGTGTTTCGATATTCCAGGACTGAATCTTCCGAGGGGCGGCACGGTGGAGAAGTAGAGGTCTCATCAGTGTCTGGAGTGTTTGGATATTCCAGGACTGAATCTTCTGAGGGGCGGCACGGTGGAGGAGTAGAGGTCTTAATCACAGTGTCTGGAGTGTTTCGGATATTCCAGAACTGAATCTTCTGAGGGGCGGACGGTGGAGGAGTAGAGGTCTTCATCAGAGTGTGGAGTGTGGTTCGGATACTCCCAGGACTGAATCTCTGAGGGGCGGCACGGTGGAGGAGTAGAGGTCTTCATCAGAGTGTCTGGAGTGTTTCGGATACTCCCAGGACTGAATCTTCCGAGGGGCGGCACGGTGGAGGAGTAGAGGTCTTCATCAGAGTGTCTGGAGTGTTTCGGATACTCCCAGGACTGAATCTTTCGAGGGGCGGCACGGTGGAGGAGTAGAGGTCTTCATCAGAGTGTCTGGAGTGTTCAGATATTCCCAGACTGAATCTTCGAGGGGGGGCACGGTGGAGGAGTAGAGGTCTTCATCAGAGTGTGTGGAGTGTTTCGGATACTCCCAGGACTGAATCCTCCGAGGGGCGGCACGGTGGAGGAGTAGAGGTCTTCATCACAGTGTCTGGAGTGTTTCGGATATTCCCAGGACTGAATCTTCCGAGGGGCGGCACGGTGGAGGAGTAGAGGTCTTCATCACAGTGTCTGGAGTGTTTCGGATATTCCCAGAACTGAATCTTCTGAGGGGCGGCACGGTGGAGGAGTAGAGGTCTTCATCAGAGTGTCTGGAGTGTTTCGGATACTCCCAGGACTGAATCCTCTGAGGGGCGGCATGGTGGAGGAGTAGAGGTCTTCATCAGAGTGTCTGGAGTGTATCAGATACTCCCAGGACTGAATTTCGAGGGGCGGCACGGTGGAGGAGTAGAGGTCTTCATCAGAGTGTCTGGAGTGTTTCGGATATTCCCAGGACTGAATCTTCGAGGGGCGGCACGGTGGATGAGAGAGAGGTCTTCATCAGAGTGTCTGGAGTGTTTCGGATATTCCCAGGACTGAATCTCTGAGGGCGGCACGGTGGAGGAGTAGAGGTTCATCATAGAGTGTCTGGAGTGTTTCAATATTCCAGGACGGAATCTTGAGGGGCGGCAGGTGGAGGAGTAGAGGTCTTCATCAGAGTGTCTGGAGTGTTTCGGATATTCCCAGGACTGAATCTTCCGAGGGGAGAGTAGAGGTCTTCATCAAGTGTCGGAGTGTTTCGGATATTCCCAGGAACTGAATCTTCTGAGGGGCGGCACGGTGGAGGAGTAGAGGTCTTCATCAGAGTGTCTGGAGTGTGTTCGGATATTCCCAGGACTGAATCTCTGAGGGGCGGCACGGCGGAGGAGTAGAGGTCTTCATCAGAGTGTCTGGAGTGTATCGGATACTCCAGGAGTGTTCGGATAATCCAGGACTGAATCCTCTGAGGGGCGGCAGGTGGAGGAGTAGAGGTCTTCATTAGAGTGTCTGGAGTGTATCGATTACTCCAGGACTGAATTCCGAGGGGCGCACGGTGGAGGAGTAGAGGTCTTCATCAGAGTGTCTGGAGTGGTTCGGATATTCCCAGGACTGAATCTTCTGAGGGGCGGCACGGTGAGAGGAGTAGAGGTCTTCATCAGAGTGTCTGGAGTGTTCGGATATTTCCAGGACTGAATCTTCTGAGGGACGGCACGGTGGAGGAGTAGAGGTCTTCATCAGAGTGTCTGGAGTGTTTCGGAATATTCCAGGACTGAATCTTCTGGGGCAGCACGGTGGAGGAGTAGAGGTCTTCATCAGAGTGTCTGGAGTGTTTCGGATATTCCAGGACTGAATCTTCCGAGGGGCGGCACGGTGGAGGAGTAGAGGTCTTCATCACAGTGTCTGGAGTGTTTCGATATTCCCAGGATTGAATCTTCCGAGGGGCGGCACGGAGGAGGAGAGGTCTTCATACAGTGTCTGGAGTGTTTCGGATATTCCCAGAACTGAATCTTCTGAGGGGCGGCACGGTGGAGGAGTAGAGGTCTTCATCAGAGTGTCTGAGAGTGTTTCGGTACTCCAGGACTGAATCCTCTGAGGGGCGGCACGGGGGGGAGGGTAGAGGTCTTCATCAGGTGTCTGGAGGTGTTCGGATATCCCAGGACTGAATCTTCGAGGGGGGCACGGTGGGAGGAGTAGAGGTCTTCATCAGAGTGTCTGGAGTGTTCGGATATTCCCAGGACTGAATTTCGAGGGGCGGCACGGTGGAGGAGTAGAGGTCTTCATCAGAGTGTCTGGAGTGTTTCGGATATTCCCAGGACTGAATCTTTTCGAGGGGCGGCACGGTGGAGGAGTAGAGGTCTTCATCAGAGTGTCTGGAGTGTTTCGGATATCCCAGGACTGAATCTTCTGAGGGGCGGCACGGTGGAGGAGTAGAGGTCTTCATCAGAGTGTCTGGAGTGTTTCGATACTTCCCAGGAATGATCTTCCGAGGGGCGGCACGGTGGAGGAGTAGAGGTCTTCATCAGAGTGTCTGGAGTGTTTCGGATACTCCCAGGACTGAATCTTCCGAGGGGCGGCACGGTGGAGGAGTAGAGTTTCATCAGAGTGTCTGGAGTGTTTCGGATATTCCCAGGAACTGAATATCTTGAGGGGCGGCACGGTGGAGGAGTAGAGGTCTTCATCAGAGTGTCTGGAGTGTTTCGGATACTCCCAGGACTGAATCCTCTGAGGGGCGGCACGGTGGAGGAGTAGAGGTCTTCATCAGAGTGTCTGGAGTGTTTCGGATACTCCCAGGACTGAATCTTCCGAGGGGCGGCACGGTGGAGGAGTAGAGGTCTTCATCAGAGTGTCTGGAGTGTTTCGGATACTCCCAGGACTGAATCTTCTGAGGGGCGGCACGGTGGAGGAGTAGAGGTCTTCATCAGAGTGTCTGGCTGGAGTGTTCGGATATTCCAGGACTGAATCTTCGAGGGGCGGCACGGTGGAGGAGTAGAGGTCTTCATCAGAGTGTCTGGAGTGTTTCGGATACCCAGGACTGAATCTCTGAGGGGCGCACGGTGGAGGAGTAGAGGTCTTCATCAGAGTGTCTGGAGTGTTCGGATATTCCCAGGACTGAATCTTCCGAGGGGCGGCACGGTGGAGGAGTAGAGGTCTTCATCAGAGTGTCTGGAGTGTTTCGGATTCCCAGGACTGAATCTTTCGAGGGGCGGCATGGTGGAGGAGTAGAGGTCTTCATCAGAGTGTCTGGAGTGTTTCGGATATTCCCAGGACTGAATCTTCCGAGGGGCGGCACGGTGGAGGAGTAGAGGTCTTCATCAGAGTGTCTGGAGTGTTTCGGATATTCCCAGGACTGAATCTTCCGAGGGGCGCACGGTGGAGGAGTAGAGGTCTTCATCGAGAGTGTCTGGAGTGTTTCGGATATTCCCAGGACTGAATCTTCGGGGGACGGCACGGTGGAGGAGTAGAGGTCTTCATCAGAGTGTCTGGATAGTTTCGGATATTCCCAGGACTGAATCTTCTGAGGGGCGGCACGGGGGGAGGTAGAGGTCTTCATCAGATGTCTGGAGTGTTTCGGATATTCCAGGACTGAATCTTCCGAGGGGCGGCACGGTGGAGGAGTAGAGGTCTTCATCAGAGTGTCTGGAGTGTTTCGGATATTCCCAGGACTGAATCTTCTGAGGGGCGGCACGGTGGAGGAGTAGAGGTCTTCATCAGAGTGTCTGGAGTGTTTCGGATATTCCCAGGACTGAATCTTCTGAGGGACGGCACGGTGGAGGAGTAGAGGTCTTCATCAGAGTGTCTGGAGTGTTTCGGATACTCCCAGGACTGAATCTTCCGAGGGGCGGCACGGTGGAGGAGTAGAGGTACGTTGAACACACTTGTGGTTTGTATGTGTTTAAAAATTGATCTTTATTATATAATTGGAGAAACAACATTTTTGGTTGATTCTACTCGATGTTTTTCATTATTTTCTAAATAAACAGTTGAGTAAAGGTGACCATACATTAGACCAATTTTATGTGCAATCTGTCATACAATCTGACATTTCCATTGATCGGCCCCAACATTTTTAATTTTCCTGATCTTATTATGCGACATTAGATCATAATAATCGATCGTAATTATGATCGGGAAAGTCGATTGGTAAAATGATTGTAGTGTTTTCTGAAGTTCCTGTTAAATATAAATGTAATGTAACCTCACAATAGACGACATTCCACATTAAGCACAAAACAAATTGAATGTCGAACAATATGTATGGTATTAACATTGTACATCCGTCTCAAAGTATTGGTCGGTTTAAATTGTAATAGTGTATGGCCACCTTAAAGGGGAAGTTCAGTGAAAATACATATGGTTTTTTTGAGAAAAAAGAGCAGTATATTTCCATCCCAATGACCTTAATCTGCCAATTCAGCATTTTGTCTGTGTATAAATAAATGCAACCAAAATACTGACTTCCTGTTTGCAGGACCCCTAATAGAGACCGTTATGGTCTTGCCCTTAACCCAGCCCCTGGGTTGATTCAGTTGCTCAGTAGAGATCTGAGCATGTTTGACCCATCCAACAGTCAATCAGTAGAAATGACTGTTAGGAACATTCCAAGGATGTGGTGCATTCTGGGAAGAAGAAGGGCCATTAGAACCTGAAATGTCAGCTCACTAATGTCAACAGCAGGGAACAGCAAAGGGTATGAAATCAACTGATTATTCAAAATGGGAGAGAATATGTAGAATAACTAAGAAGGCATCACACAAACTAACAATGTAACAAATATTGATCATTTCCACTGAACTGTCCCTTTAACTGTTGGATAATGACGATAAGCTGAATTCTATTTTGCAACAAATAGCTTTAGAAGTAGATATGTAACATGCACTTTGATATTGAGATATTTCATTATCTATTTCACTTAAAGCAAACAGCGTTTTCACTCATTTTTATATACAGATATTTAAAAGCTTTGACATAATTATAAAATAATTGTAATGTGTGCATTAAAACTTTCTACTTAAAACCGGACTATATAGAACTATCCACAAATTGTTTATAATAAAATATTTACTTTAATTACTATTAAAGATGCTTGCCCCTTATATTCTCAGAGGTAAATGTTTCTATATAGGATTTCTATAGTCTAAAATTACTTAGGTTTGGAGATTTTAGTGTTTAATTATCTTTTATGCAAGGGGATTTAGAATTTATTGCTCCGACTGTTTCTTCATTAGAGAGTTCTGCACAGATAATAGAATCAATTAAATCTGGGTTAAGAGCGGATTTTAGCCAAACTAATGTTTAGTCAAATAAACGTATAAATGTCAGACCCCTTATATCTGTTGTATTCAGTTAGATCAACTGGATTTAAAGTTTAGTTCTTGAAGACGTTTCAACATTATACTTATTTATTTGTGTTTCCTAGTGTAAGACCCCGGTGCTTACCTGTGGCCGCGGTCCTGCGTTGTCACGCGGAGATGTGCGCCGCGGGTGCGCGGGCACGTCCGCAGTGATGGGCCAAAGGCGTGGAGTCCGGCGTCCGGCTCGGGCGTTGAAGATCCCATCTCCTAGACGTGCGCGCGGACGTGGGCGAGCACGTTCCGACGCCGGATGATGACGTCGGAGGGTCCTTTTAAGTCCCCTGCTTGAGCTGGCTTCTTGCTGCCAGTTCAGAATTAGTTTGGTTCTGTCTTCAGCTCCCCTTGTCGTATTTTGCTCGTGTCTGATTTGTACCCAGTTCCAGTTCAGCCTTGGTCTCCATTCCATCCAGCCTGAACCAGTTACAGTTCAGCCTTGAGGCTCCATTCCATCCAGGCCTGCCACCCGGTCCAGTTCAGCCTTGGTCTCCATTACATCCAGCCTGCACTCAGTTCCAGTTCAGCCTTGGTCTCCATTACATCCAGCCTGAACCAGTTCAGTTCAGCCTTGGTCTCCATTCCATCCAGCCTGCCACCAGTTCCAGTTCAGCCTTGGTCTCCATTCCATCCAGCCTGCACCCAGTTCCAGTTCAGCCTTGGTCTCCATTACATCCAGCCTGCACTCAGTTCCAGTTCAGCCCTTGGTACCCATTGCCTCCGGACTTCACCCGCTGCCTGTGCAGTCCCCAGTATCCCGACCATCTACCGGTGCCCATTTCCCTGGTTCCAGGATTGTTGGAGTGGTCTCCTTACCACTCAGGTACTCTACAGTGCTCCTGTCGCTGCCTTACTTGTGTCTACTACCAGCTGCTTCTCTACACTGCGGGTGGGTTTCTGTGAGCTTTGATCTGGAACCGCAACCTGGTGTCTGTCTTGCCGCACAACATCCTCACCATCAGAGGCTCTGGAGAAGACCGACAGACACTTAGACTCTGCGTCCAGTGAAGGGTTTGCAGGGACTCTCCCTGAAGATCCTTAACAGTAACTGGCAGCCACAAAGATGAACCCCGCTGGAGAAGCCGGTCCGGTAGAAGATTTGTATAGACAGGTAGCCGAATTACAGGGAGCCTTGCAGGAGGCCCGCCAAGGATTTTTCTCAGCCTGCCTTCCAGACTGCTTCCCTAGAACCTAAAGTGCCACTGCCGGATAGGTTTGCGGGAGATCGCTCAAAGTTTTCCCAGTTTAAAAGTTCATGTGGACTCTATTTCTCCCTTCGTCCCAGAAGCTTTAATGATGAGAGGGTCAAGGTTGGCTTTATCATTTCTCTCCTACAAGAGGAACCCCAAGCTTGGGCGCTCCGCCTTTTGGAAAGGAATGATGCCGCGGTAGCTTCAGTGGAGACTTTCTTTGCCGCATTGGCAGAAATTTATGACGACCCTAGGAGGGCTGCTACTGCAGAGGTCACACTCCGTAACCTTTCCCAAGGAAGGAGACCAGTGGAGGAATATGTGTCGGACTTCCGTAGAGTGAGCACCGAGACTCAGTGGAATGATGCGGCCCTTAAACACCAATTTCGTCTTGGCCTGTCCGAAACCCTGAAGGATGAGCTGGCTCGTGTGGGGATGCCAGACACCCTGAAAGCACTTATCGATTTGTCCATTCAAATTGATAGACGTCTGAGGGAAAGGAGGCTGGAGAAGATGGGTACCAATCGCCCCTTTTCGGAGTCAGTGTTTTCTTCACCCTCTTCTTCGCAGATTTCCGAACCGGTACCTATGCAACTGGGACTCACCTGTTCCTCCCTTTCCCCCGAGGAGTATCAACGCAGACGTCGCCTGAATCTCTGCCTGTACTGCGGGGAGTCCGGTCATCTCTTAAATAACTGTCCGATCAGGCCTGCTCGTAAGAACCTCTTGCCATCTCCTCCTCCTTCCTGTTCCCTTGCTCTACCTTACCTCTCAATTACTGTCTCTCTACAGGGAAAAGATCTTCCCGTCAAGACGCAGGCCATTATTGACTCAGGAGCATGTAGTTCTTTTATTTTGGAGTCCTGTGCCAAGGAGTGGGGTCTCGCTACTCGGATCAAGCCCTCGCCTTTGTGTATTCGTCTAGCCGATGGCTCAAAGTTTTCTTCTGGACCCATTGTTCGAGAGACTGTTCCCGTGATGGTCAAGATTATGCAACACACGGAATTGATTTCTTTTGATGTTCTGCCCTTTTCTTTGTTCCCCATCAATTTTGGGCTTACCATGGTTGAAGGTCCACAACCCTTTAATAAATTGGTTTTCTGGTGAGATTTCCTTCCCCTCTCAGTTTTGTTCACAAGCATGTTGTTTGTCTCCACTGGGTGCCGTTAAAGAAGATCCTCATGGGGTCATTCTACCCATCTGCTACAGTGAGTTCGCTGATGTCTTTGACAAGAAGGCGGCAAACGCTCTACCCCCACATCGTATTTACGATTGTCCTGTTGAATTGCTTCCCGGAGCTCAGATTCCATTTGGAAGAGTCTATCCCCTCTCAGAGCCTGAACAAAAAGTCCTCAAGGACTACATTGAGGAGAACTTACAGAAGGGTTTCATACGACACTCCACATCCCCGGCCGGTGCTGGTATATTTTTCGTTGAAAAGAAGGATGGTTCCCTTAGACCCTGTATTGATTATAGAGCCCTTAATAATGTCACTATTAAGAATCGATACCCTCTTCCACTTTTTCCTGAACTGTTTCAACGGTTAAGGTCGGCTAAGGTATTCACAAAACTAGACCTCAGAGGGGCCTACAATTTGATTCGGATAAGAGATGGTGACGAATGGAAGACTGCTTTCCGCTCCCGATACGGTCATTTTGAGTATTTAGTGATGCCTTTTGGACTCTGTAACGCACCTGCCACGTTCCAACATTTTGTTAATGATATTTTTCGGGACTTTGTTGATGACTTTCTGGTAGTATACCTTGATGATATTCTCATCTTTTCTTCTAGTCTCCATGAACACCGTCTTCAAGTTAAAAAAGTCCTGTCTCGTCTCCGAACCCATGGTCTTTATGCTAAACTGGAGAAATGCGAGTTTGAAAAGACATCAATACCTTTCTTAGGTTTCATCATCTCATCTCTTGGACTCACCATGGACCCTCAAAAGGTTTCCGCCATTCGAGATTAGCCGGAACCCGCTAACCGGAAGCAGGTACAAAGGTTTATCGGTTTCGCAAATTTTTACCGCAGGTTCATCAAGCACTTCTCTTCCATCATCCTCCCTCTTACTCAGCTTACCCGAACCCATATTCCATTCAAGTGGTCCGAGGTAGCTCAAGAAGCTTTTGAGCAATTGAAGTCAGCTTTCACCTCTGCGCCAGTCCTCATCCATCCGGATCCGTCACTCCCTTTCCTGCTGGAGGTCGACGCGTCTGAAAATGCTTTGGGGGCAATCCTTTCTCAACGCAAAGGCCCTAAAGCTCTGCTTCATCCGGTGGCCTTCTTTTCAAGAAAACTATCTCCCTCGGAGAAAAACTATGATGTGGGGGATCGGGAGTTACTGGCCATTAAGTCGGCCCTAGAGGAATGGCGATACCTTCTAGAGGGGGCTAATCACCCAATTGTTATCTTCACGGATCATAAGAACTTGGAGTATCTACAGACAGCCAAGAGACTAAGACCGCGTCAAGCTCGGTGGGCCCTCTTTTTCACCCGTTTTAATTTTCATATCACGTTCCGTCCAGGGTCAAAGAACGGGAAGGCCGATGCCCTTTCAAGACAAATCTTTGAGGAGACAGGTTCCAAGAGACCGGATACGATACTTCCCGAGCACTGGATTTCAGTGACATCTCATGCTAGCTGTCATTCTAGTGTGTCAGTGTCTCCACTGACAAAAGTGAGTTTGTGTTTTTCAGTTCAGTAATTGAAGAATTTGCCTCCCCTTCTTCAATTAAACTGAAAAACGCAAACTCACTTTTTTCAATGGAGATACCCTTTGAGTAAATTAAATTTAATTGAATTAAATCAATATTTAGGAGATTCTGGCAGATTGAAAACAATATCTACGATAATGTGGCAGATTAAAAGCAATCTTGTGGAGCTTGTGAAGACAGCCTGAACATTTGTGAAATATACTGTACATGTCACAAGGCTACGTACCAGTTCATTATAAAAAACACACACAAAATGGCTGAATTAATGTTGTTTACTTACAATCACTTTGCAAGAAGAGCATCATACTAATAACATTTATTAAAGTTTATATACACTGGGAAATGTGTTTATTTTAAATTGCCCATTACTGGAAAGTATCATTCTTCTCAAGTATCACTGTACCGTTTATTTGCTAATTTGTAGCCTATTTCTTTAGATTTCCAGACTGAACCATCACATATTTCAGCTGTCAATCAAGTGCCTTAGGGCTCTATTTATAAAAGATCGTTATTATTATCGAAAAAATAACGATCGGTATCGTAAAATAACGGCCGTTATTTTCCGATAACGACAGGTATTTTCCGATAACGACCGGTATTTTCCGATAACGACTGGTATTTTCCGATATCGGG
Source organism: Hymenochirus boettgeri (assembly GCA_019447015.1). Taxonomy (NCBI): domain Eukaryota; kingdom Metazoa; phylum Chordata; class Amphibia; order Anura; family Pipidae; genus Hymenochirus; species Hymenochirus boettgeri. The sequence goes on from JAACNH010000060.1 coordinate 325,590, forward strand.
AAATACCGGTCGTTATCGGAAAATACCGGGCGTTATCGGAAAATAACGGTCATTGTCAGAAAATAACGGTCGTTATCGGAAAATAACGGTTGTTATTTTACGATAGGGAACGTTATTTTTCCGATAACGATAACGATCTTTTATAAATAGGGCCCTTAGTATCATAAACTCTTCTGTTATGTACAGTTAAGCTGTAGCTGCAATGATGACAGTTGCTACATTAACTTCTTGGTGAGAAATTCCCTCTCCCAATGCTGCCTTGCAGGGATTACTGAGCATGCTTGCCCTCACAGAGATCAAAACAAATACTGGATTGAAGTCATACAGCATCACACACACACACAGTAAGTGCTGCTTACATGTATTCATGTATTCATTAATTAGGCAAAGTAATTTTTTCAGTGTACAATTTCCCTAAATGTGTCCCTAATAGAACTGATGATCTGGATTTCCCCTTTTCCTTTAAGACACAAACACATACAATCTACATGCAGAAAGGCTGGTTGGTATTTACATTAAAACCATAATGCAGGCTGCATTGATTTCAATGTAGTTATAAATTATGTCATAATTAACTGCTACGAAACTTTGTAATATATACAGTAGATTTCATTATTGCTTGGTCTCAATTTTTCACAAGCTCCACAAGATTACTTTTTATTCTGCCACAGTCTCCTAGATATTATGTTCAATCTACCCATATCACCTAATAGGCTGTAGAGCTACATCCATCCTATACTCTCCACTATGCCATTCCTTGCCATGATAGGAAATCCTGGGTCTCTATACAACACAAAACCATGTTAACCCCATGTTCTCAGATACTTGTTCTCTCAATAGTAACTGGAATTATCTGGATAAACTATGGTCTAAACACCAACCATTTACCAAATGAACAACCTGAGGGGCTTTTCTTGAGCAGTTAGTAAGGGATATTGCTACATGTTTCATTCGTTTCATTTCACTTATTTAGTACTTGTGGGTCTGAGGGATGCATTTAACCACTGTAAAGGGTCCCCCTCCCTGCTTCATCTACAGTGGCTGTATCTGCATTTAGCCAGTGCAACATTAAAAACTTCTTAAGATATGTAATAAAGGGTAGCGCGACTTTACGACAAGGTTTGGTGCATCTGTGTGTGTTTCAGAAAATCTACTCATGCAGCCCAAGCAAGCGATGTAATGAGAAATAACGCAATTGGCTCACATCAGTTGGGATCACTATGTCCCAAGAATTGCTCTTGATCTATTACATTGCTGGGGCAATAGAACCGGAGTAACCTGGTATTCTCCCTTCCTGCTCAGTCTGATATTTCACCTCACGCCCAGGAAAAAAACACCAATATAAAAAAGCATTAAGGATGCCCCTAATGAGTTGATCCTATCAAAAGTTATCTGTGTATTAAAGCTGATGCATAAAGCATTATGTTTACTGTGTATCATTTTTATCCTACAGTAATTCCTTACCAGGTATTAGTTGCCCTTTAATTTGTGATAAACAGGAGTTCAGTTATGTTTGTGGCTCCATGCAGCCATGGGAATAAAAAAAGAATCATGTTAATATAATTCTGTCTGTAAACGCAATGCTGGGACCAATAACGTTTTGTAATAAGCAGATACTAGTGGCTGCAGCTTGCTAAATACTGTGCCGTGTCGGATAAAGATATATATAGATATAGACATAAATCTGACATCCCTTTTGAAAACATTTGTCTTTTTAGAACAACTTAGTAGTATCCCTTTAACCCGTGACACATGACACAGGCTTTATCAGGATCCATGTAACCACAGCCCAGTCCCTCCCACACAAACGGGCAGTTTGCCCAATGTTTTCTCTCTTTTGTGTTTTCTACATTCATGCGCACTGACAAGGCATAAATTCCTTTATCTCACATCTAGGACAATTTACTGGAATTTATACTAATGTCCACACAAATGTCTCTCCTGTGACAAGAAAGTCAAAATCGTTTTAAGTTGACCTTGTTCCGCGGACTGTACAGAATAGGGCTTCCTCTCTGAAACATCTCCATTTGGCAGCGACTCTATTCACACAGCCCTGAAGCTCTGTAATAGACAAAGTAAAAAGCACTTTTTAAGCCCCTTTAATGCCGTGGCTGCAGGGCTGGGCACTTATTTAGGATTGGTTGAAAGTCCAGCTCTGTTCCCTGTACAATAAAATACATTAAAAAAATAGTCGTGCAGGAAAGCCCGGCTGGTAATGGATTTCTGAGTTACTCTAACTTGTTGACTGCTCTCAAGTTGTTAAATAGCTGAAATACTTATCATATTTGTGGTTGCGCACACAGCAGTCTAACTCTGATGTGCATTTAAAGGAAACTGGCTTTTGTCACTGTGTATGAGCGTACTGCATATAAATATATATATGTATGTATGTATGTATGTGTAAACTGTATGTGTATATACCGTATGTCTATTTGCCTCTACAGACGTGCCTCTTTATTCTGGAAAACAATGACATTTTCCTGTTTGCTATGGAGGAACAATACATTATACAAGAAACTGCACAAGTTGAATATTAAAGGACAAGTATACTGTAACTTTTGAAAAATGAAATTTACCTGGGGAAGGGAGGTATGATTGATTATTCCCACCTCTCAGTGTCATTTTGTTGAGGATTGCCAACATGTACAGTTATTTATCTGCCAGTTTAATGTCCTGGGCTTTTGTGTATTAAAGATACACAAAAAATGCATAAGAAGTAGCACTGAAGGAGCCTGGGAGAAGCAGGCTCCTTCAACCCCCCAGCCCCCCCCCACCCCCGCTGCTCCAGGTGAGTTAAAAAAAAAAACTGTTTTACATTATAGTTTTCCTTTAAATTATTCATATGTATAAGGAACAGTATTGTGAATTTTGATTTACATTAGTAGTGAGATCAGAGATCATTTTCATGTTTGAAAGGCAACTGAACCTACAATTTTTATTTTGGGGGTACGATAAGGAAGCATGCCAGCACTTTGGATATCTGGAAGTTTTATTTCTGAAGATATATAAAGTAACTTCATTGGGACAGGGCTTCGTTGTTTTTTTAATACAGTATCAATATTATTTATAATTCTGGTATTTGACATATTCTCATAATTGAGCTGCAATTCTCACTTTTTAAAAAATGTTTTTAACAGTAATTTTACCTCATTAGGTGTTGGTGGGAAACATGTTCAGATTTCTACTAAGCAAATGATTGCCCCTTGGGGCTGAATCGTGGGCAAGACCATAAAAAACACTATTAAGGGTACTGCAAACAGGAAGGCAGTACTTTTGAAGTATGTATTTATTCACAGGCAAAGCATTGAAGGTTTCGAGAATGAGAACTTTTTATATTGGTTCTGAAAGCTTATGGATTCTGAAACTCCCTTTAAAATGTTTAAAGGGCATCTAACCTGAGGCTCAACCAATCACTGAGCATCTGCTGGTCCTTGATCTAGCGAGTTCTGGATGTAATGGGGCATTACAAGTGCAAAAGTTGATTTTTACTTCATAAAAATGTGTGCACAGTGCAGCAGCAGGAGGGAGGAGGGGAACCCCACTGCGCATTCCAGAATCCTCTAGAGGCGGATAGCAGCAGATAGAGGCAGAAAAGGATTACACCAGGGAAAGGCTCCTACTCTTCAGATTCCTGGACTATATTATGTATGTTTAATTTTATTTATAAAGTGCCACTTGGGTACGCAGCACTGTACAGAGTATACAAACAATTATACAAATAAATAATAAATAAATACAATTTCATACATTGTTTAAGAAAGCATATATTTATAAATTATATATAAATTGATATAAGTGCAGCATGCTTTGACACATTAGGAATGAGATCCCTGCCCCGAAGAGCTTACAATCTAAGTATTGCATGAAGGAGAACCATATGTACCGGAAGAGAAATGGTAAAGGACATTTAACACACTACAGCTTGAACCGGGACACCCTCCATTGCACTTATAAGTGCCCTTGTGGCACTGACAAGTGCCTTTTGAGGCTTAAGGGGTCCCGCAGCTCGAACCGGGACACCCCTCCGCAGCACTTAGAAGTGCCCTTGTGGCCCTTGCAAGGGCATTTGTGGCACTGACAAGTGCCCTTTGGGACTTAAGGGGTCCCGCAACTTAAACCAGGACCCCAACTCCGCTGATGTGCAATGTTACTGCGTCTGCAAGTGACACTGCAGAGTTCTCCCATTACATCAATGTCGCCAGTGTTGCCAGCATCTTCTTTCTTCAGCCATCACTGTGATGACTTCTGGGCTCCATGGGGTTTGCACCTCTTTATATAGGTTTGCTAAAGGACGAAATGCAATTGTGATTGGTTAATATTTCAATGCTTGCAGTCATATGATCACACAATTTTATAATTCAAATATGATTGGTTAATGTGTGATCATATGATTGCAAGCATTAAAATATTAACCAATCACATATTTACAGTATATAAAGAGGAGCAGTCTCCTCAGAGTCCTCACAGTGATGGCAGAAGAAAGAAGATGCTGGCAACACTGGCGACAGTGATGTCGCCAGCTGTGTCACCATAATGATGGCAGAAGAAAGAAGATGCCGGCAACACTGGCGACGTTGATGTCGCCAGCGCCAGCGCTGTCCGCAAATCCTCGAGCGGAATGGATTTTCTGAAGTTCGGCCATCTCTACTATGGACCATTCTCTTTTCATGCAAATTCTGCATTCTCTGGGCATCCGAAATCAAGCTGCTTCATGGTTGTCTTCTCTCTAACAGATCTTTCTCTGTCTCTTGTGCTAATAACACTTCCTCTCATGTGCCGCTTATTGTGGGGGTCCGGTTTCCCAGGGCTCTGCTTTAGGACTGCTACTATTCTCCCTCTACACTATCTCTGTGGGAGATATAATCAGTTCATTTGGCTTTAAGTATCATTTATATGCTGATGATACCCAAATCTACGTGTCTAATCCCGCACTAAACCCTAAAATTCAATCTCAAATCTCGTAATGTCTGGTCTCTATTTCCTCCTTGATGGCGCACCACCACCTTAAACTCAATCTATCCAAAACTGAACTTATTATTTTCCTGCCTAAACCTGGACCTAGCCAACCCTTCTCTATTACTATTGATAATGTGGTTATTAACCCTGTTGAAACTGCTTGCTGTCTTGGAGTAATCTTTGACTTCTCGGGAACATTAACAATGTCACCAGAACGTGTCGTCATTTCCTTCGTCATTTCCTTCCTTCGTAATTTAGCCTTTTTCTCTCTTGATTCACTACTAAAATGCTTGTGCACGCCCTTGTCCTATCCCGTCTTGACTACAGTAATATTCTTATAACCTACCCCCTTAATGGATCCCTATGGGACCCAAGTAGCCGATAATATCCTTATAATCATTGCGCTACTATGTAGTAGCGCGCCGATAATAACCAGAAAGTACAGTACAACACCACCACCCCCAGCCTCACCCCTTAACTCCTGCCCACGGCAAACTCACAGCTGCCCACGGCTAACACATTTTTAGATAAAGCCGCCATCACCTTTGCTATATGAACCGGAGTTGAGCCGCACCAGTAACTGTAAGTATCCAACCGATAGCTGCATTTTGTCTGGTTTCACTCTTTTCGCGCATTAATCACCAGCCGCTATGACCGTGATCACATCAGACACTAGATTAGAGAGTGAAACCAGACAGAATGCAGCTATCGGTTGTATACTTACAGTTACTGGTGCAGCTCAAAGGTGATGGCGGCTTCCTCTTCATCTAAAAATGTAAGTGTTAGCCGTGGGCAGCTGTGAGTTTGCTGTGGGCAGGAGTTAAGGGGTGAGGCTGTTTTTTTTGGAGTCCTGAGCAAGGGGAGGGTGCCGTGACAGGCTAGTGGAGGGTGATGGGGGGGTGGCTTTTCGATAGATAGAGTGACCTGTCATAGTTAGTGCACATGGAGGTGGGGAGGGAGGGGGTTCTCCCATTACATTGCCAGTGAGCCATAGGTTCACAGGTCAGTCTTTGAATTAGGGTGAAGGGGTAGGTTATAATGGATATTGTACCCCCTACTGTAAATTAAATGGATATCAAAAGTCCCCTCGGAGTTCCCTGCCCGGTATAAAAGGCATATAATATACAATACCCTTTTTTAAACCTATAAATCTCTACAATCTGCTGCACCTCCCTACCTATCTTCTCTCTTGTCCCCATATACTCCTGGCTGTGCCCTACTTTCTTTACAAGGAAATCTTCTCCGCAAGCCCCCAACAAACACTGCTTCCTCCTGCCTTAAACCATTCTCTCTTGCTGCTCCCTACCTTTGGAACTCTCTGCCTTTCTCACTTCGCCTGGTGACATCCATTAATACTTTCAAATCTAGACTGTTATGCTACCTTTCTGAGCACCAGCCCTATTAATGAGTGTTAACAATCTCAAGCACTTTGTACCCACCTTCCCACTTATATGTGTATGTTGTCCCACCCACTTAGATTGTAAGCTCTTCAGGGCAGGGATCTCATTCGTAATGTGTTCATCCATGCTGCATTTATATAAATTCATCCATAATTTCTATATATGTGTTTGAAACGTATGTATGAAATTGTATTTGCAAGACAATTTTGCTTACCCAACCAAGCGATCCCTCGACATTAGACCGATCCTGCTTAACCACCTTTACCGTTCTCCTTTGCGACCAACATGCGATCGCAAAATGAATGGGATTTGCGATCGCATGTTGGTCGCACAGAAGAATGGGAAAGGCAGTTCCGGCAGGATCGGTCTAATGTTGTGGGATCGCTCGGTCGGGTAAGTAGAATCGTCCTAATGTATGGCCACCTTAACACTGAGAGGTAGAAAATCTTACTCCCACCTCCCTGGGTAGCCACATGCACAAGCTTGTACAGCAGCTGACAGCTCAACACCACGAGTACCCATTGTGTATCCCTATCATTATGGGTAATATTCACACAGGTGCAGTAAATTGATTGGGGTGGTGTCATAGTGTCAGAAGGGAGAAAGATTTCTTTAAATGATATATTTCTCTAATAATAGATTATCCATCCTAGGCTAGGTACACGCGGCATGATATTTTGGGCCATCCGCCCGGTGTGATATTAAGGTTGTTGAGTTAAACAATGGGCGAAAATGGTTTGAATGTATCATTTCGTTTCTAGATTGACAGGAAGTCTCTTTAAAGCTTCACGGAATGATGAATTCAGATGTAGGATCAGGGGCGTCAGGAGATTTTCAATAATGATTTGTCAATGGTAAGAGTAATAGCTAGTGACTGATCACACAGCGATCTATTACAATGATAGCAATGTGGGAGGGCTCTGGTTATGGTCTCATGGGCCAATCTCACATGGGAATGTAGACGGCTGTGTTATCAAGCATTAGAGACTCACGTAAAATGCGGGGTATTTCCTTTTTTTGGCAATAAAAGTTCCCCCTGTCTGGCCAGAAGGTTTTTTCCCCATTTAGTTAGAAAGACCAGAGTTTACACACAAAGCAGAGAAACAACTGGGTCACATGACTCAGTATCAGTGCAAGGTGTGAGCAGATAGTGTGATCAACCACAAAAGGACAATACTATAGCAATATGTAACAACTGCTGAACGGATAGAATGAAAAGGAGAGTCTTGAAGACTGACAGGTATTTTATATGTAAAATGTGTACCAAACCACTTAGAGAACAGACGTTGTGAAGTCTGTTCCCCTGATTCATCTACGTAGTAGTCTGTGGGCTATATTTTTGGTATAAAAAGTTAAAAAGCTGAGGCTCCCATTTTCCACAGTGAATGACAAAGTGGTACCCTGTTGGACAGTAATACATTTACAGTCATGCCAAAAGCTTTGGCAGTGAAACAATTGTTTGCAAACTTTGCTCCTAACTGCTGGTGATTCATTCTTGTCTAGTTAGCGTTTAGCAGTGATCGTGATTTGTGGCTTCTGGCTTCTGCTTGTCCATCCACTTGATAAGAATAGATCACAGGTTCTGGGGAGTTTCTTAGGCAAAGGTCCAAAACTTCAAAGTTATTATCTTTGGGCCACTTTGCTATCACTTTGCATTTTGACACGGTCTCCATCATGATGGAAAACACACAAATCATCACCCACTTGTGCCTGGACTATAAAGTTGCTTTCGGAGGATATTATTATGCCATTGTTTATTCATGGCAGTGTCCTTGGGCAACTCTCTCGTATGAGAAGCAAACAACACACGGACTGTCTCAGGATGCTTAACTGTTGGCATGGCAAATAGTAATATTATCCGTTTCTTGTCCAGACAATGCAGTTTCCAGATGTTCCAAACAGTTGAAAGGAGGATTTACCAGAAAAAATACTTTGCACCAGTCTTCTGCTGTCTAACCCTTGCACTTCCTGCAGAATCTCTGTTCGTACTTAATGTTTTTCTTGGAAAGAAGTGGCTTCTCTGCTGCCATTCTTGACACAAGGCACTTGTCCAAAAGTCTTCACATCACACCCATTACTGAGCCTTTCTCATCGCAGTCCAGAACATGGTTCCTCCAGGTGCAATATTCAAGCAGTAATTGCATGTGAGGCCATTTTGATGCAAAACCAAGAAGCACGTATTTCTTATCCTTTGCTAACAACAAAAGAAAATTTTTTGGTTATCATCTTTTTAATGACAATCAGTCTGCCCTTAGGCTAGGCACACATGGGCAGGTATTTTGGCCTGGCTGACATTTTGTTGACATTAATCGATCAGTCCAGAGTCAGCACGATTGGCCGAAATGTACATGTCCAATTGAACTTTGGTCCAATATGGACGACACCAAAATATCTTTCGGTCAGGCCAAAATATCAGCCTGTGTGTACCTGTAAGACCCCGGTGCTTACCTGTGGCCGCGTTCCCGCGTTGTCGCGTGGAGATGCGCGCCGCGGGTGCGCGGGCACGTCCGCAGTGATGGGCCAAAGGCGTGGAGTCCGGCGTCTGGCTCGGGCGTTGAAGATCCCATCTCCTAGACGTGCGCGCGGACGTGGGCGAGCACGTTCCGACGCCGGATGATGACGTCGGAGGGTCCTTTTAAGGCCCCTGCTTGAGCTGGCTTCTTGCTGCCAGTTCAGAATTAGTTTGGTTCTGTCTTCAGCTCCCCTTGTCGTATTTTGCTCGTGTCTGATTTGTACCCAGTTCCAGTTCAGCCTTGGTCTCCATTCCATCCAGCCTGCACCCACTGGATTTCAGTGACATCTCATGCTAGCTGTCATTCTAGTGTGTCAGTGTCTCCACTGACAAAAGTGAGTTTGTGTTTTTCAGTTCAGTAATTGAAGAATTTGCCTCCCCTTCTTCAATTAAACTGAAAAACGCAAACTCACTTTTTTCAATGGAGATACCCTTTGAGTAAATTAAATTTAATTGAATTAAATCAATATTTAGGAGATTCTGGCAGATTGAAAACAATATCTACGATAATGTGGCAGATTAAAAGCAATCTTGTGGAGCTTGTGAAGACAGCCTGAACATTTGTGAAATATACTGTACATGTCACAAGGCTACGTACCAGTTCATTATAAAAAACACACACAAAATGGCTGAATTAATGTTGTTTACTTACAATCACTTTGCAAGAAGAGCATCATACTAATAACATTTATTAAAGTTTATATACACTGGGAAATGTGTTTATTTTAAATTGCCCATTACTGGAAAGTATCATTCTTCTCAAGTATCACTGTACCGTTTATTTGCTAATTTGTAGCCTATTTCTTTAGATTTCCAGACTGAACCATCACATATTTCAGCTGTCAATCAAGTGCCTTAGGGCTCTATTTATAAAAGATCGTTATTATTATCGAAAAAATAACGATCGGTATCGTAAAATAACGGCCGTTATTTTCCGATAACGACAGGTATTTTCCGATAACGACCGGTATTTTCCGATAACGACTGGTATTTTCCGATATCGGGAAATACCGGTCGTTATCGGAAAATACCGGGCGTTATCGGAAAATAACGGTCATTGTCAGAAAATAACGGTCGTTATCGGAAAATAACGGTTGTTATTTTACGATAGGGAACGTTATTTTTCCGATAACGATAACGATCTTTTATAAATAGGGCCCTTAGTATCATAAACTCTTCTGTTATGTACAGTTAAGCTGTAGCTGCAATGATGACAGTTGCTACATTAACTTCTTGGTGAGAAATTCCCTCTCCCAATGCTGCCTTGCAGGGATTACTGAGCATGCTTGCCCTCACAGAGATCAAAACAAATACTGGATTGAAGTCATACAGCATCACACACACACACAGTAAGTGCTGCTTACATGTATTCATGTATTCATTAATTAGGCAAAGTAATTTTTTCAGTGTACAATTTCCCTAAATGTGTCCCTAATAGAACTGATGATCTGGATTTCCCCTTTTCCTTTAAGACACAAACACATACAATCTACATGCAGAAAGGCTGGTTGGTATTTACATTAAAACCATAATGCAGGCTGCATTGATTTCAATGTAGTTATAAATTATGTCATAATTAACTGCTACGAAACTTTGTAATATATACAGTAGATTTCATTATTGCTTGGTCTCAATTTTTCACAAGCTCCACAAGATTACTTTTTATTCTGCCACAGTCTCCTAGATATTATGTTCAATCTACCCATATCACCTAATAGGCTGTAGAGCTACATCCATCCTATACTCTCCACTATGCCATTCCTTGCCATGATAGGAAATCCTGGGTCTCTATACAACACAAAACCATGTTAACCCCATGTTCTCAGATACTTGTTCTCTCAATAGTAACTGGAATTATCTGGATAAACTATGGTCTAAACACCAACCATTTACCAAATGAACAACCTGAGGGGCTTTTCTTGAGCAGTTAGTAAGGGATATTGCTACATGTTTCATTCGTTTCATTTCACTTATTTAGTACTTGTGGGTCTGAGGGATGCATTTAACCACTGTAAAGGGTCCCCCTCCCTGCTTCATCTACAGTGGCTGTATCTGCATTTAGCCAGTGCAACATTAAAAACTTCTTAAGATATGTAATAAAGGGTAGCGCGACTTTACGACAAGGTTTGGTGCATCTGTGTGTGTTTCAGAAAATCTACTCATGCAGCCCAAGCAAGCGATGTAATGAGAAATAACGCAATTGGCTCACATCAGTTGGGATCACTATGTCCCAAGAATTGCTCTTGATCTATTACATTGCTGGGGCAATAGAACCGGAGTAACCTGGTATTCTCCCTTCCTGCTCAGTCTGATATTTCACCTCACGCCCAGGAAAAAAACACCAATATAAAAAAGCATTAAGGATGCCCCTAATGAGTTGATCCTATCAAAAGTTATCTGTGTATTAAAGCTGATGCATAAAGCATTATGTTTACTGTGTATCATTTTTATCCTACAGTAATTCCTTACCAGGTATTAGTTGCCCTTTAATTTGTGATAAACAGGAGTTCAGTTATGTTTGTGGCTCCATGCAGCCATGGGAATAAAAAAAGAATCATGTTAATATAATTCTGTCTGTAAACGCAATGCTGGGACCAATAACGTTTTGTAATAAGCAGATACTAGTGGCTGCAGCTTGCTAAATACTGTGCCGTGTCGGATAAAGATATATATAGATATAGACATAAATCTGACATCCCTTTTGAAAACATTTGTCTTTTTAGAACAACTTAGTAGTATCCCTTTAACCCGTGACACATGACACAGGCTTTATCAGGATCCATGTAACCACAGCCCAGTCCCTCCCACACAAACGGGCAGTTTGCCCAATGTTTTCTCTCTTTTGTGTTTTCTACATTCATGCGCACTGACAAGGCATAAATTCCTTTATCTCACATCTAGGACAATTTACTGGAATTTATACTAATGTCCACACAAATGTCTCTCCTGTGACAAGAAAGTCAAAATCGTTTTAAGTTGACCTTGTTCCGCGGACTGTACAGAATAGGGCTTCCTCTCTGAAACATCTCCATTTGGCAGCGACTCTATTCACACAGCCCTGAAGCTCTGTAATAGACAAAGTAAAAAGCACTTTTTAAGCCCCTTTAATGCCGTGGCTGCAGGGCTGGGCACTTATTTAGGATTGGTTGAAAGTCCAGCTCTGTTCCCTGTACAATAAAATACATTAAAAAAATAGTCGTGCAGGAAAGCCCGGCTGGTAATGGATTTCTGAGTTACTCTAACTTGTTGACTGCTCTCAAGTTGTTAAATAGCTGAAATACTTATCATATTTGTGGTTGCGCACACAGCAGTCTAACTCTGATGTGCATTTAAAGGAAACTGGCTTTTGTCACTGTGTATGAGCGTACTGCATATAAATATATATATGTATGTATGTATGTATGTGTAAACTGTATGTGTATATACCGTATGTCTATTTGCCTCTACAGACGTGCCTCTTTATTCTGGAAAACAATGACATTTTCCTGTTTGCTATGGAGGAACAATACATTATACAAGAAACTGCACAAGTTGAATATTAAAGGACAAGTATACTGTAACTTTTGAAAAATGAAATTTACCTGGGGAAGGGAGGTATGATTGATTATTCCCACCTCTCAGTGTCATTTTGTTGAGGATTGCCAACATGTACAGTTATTTATCTGCCAGTTTAATGTCCTGGGCTTTTGTGTATTAAAGATACACAAAAAATGCATAAGAAGTAGCACTGAAGGAGCCTGGGAGAAGCAGGCTCCTTCAACCCCCCAGCCCCCCCCCACCCCCGCTGCTCCAGGTGAGTTAAAAAAAAAAACTGTTTTACATTATAGTTTTCCTTTAAATTATTCATATGTATAAGGAACAGTATTGTGAATTTTGATTTACATTAGTAGTGAGATCAGAGATCATTTTCATGTTTGAAAGGCAACTGAACCTACAATTTTTATTTTGGGGGTACGATAAGGAAGCATGCCAGCACTTTGGATATCTGGAAGTTTTATTTCTGAAGATATATAAAGTAACTTCATTGGGACAGGGCTTCGTTGTTTTTTTAATACAGTATCAATATTATTTATAATTCTGGTATTTGACATATTCTCATAATTGAGCTGCAATTCTCACTTTTTAAAAAATGTTTTTAACAGTAATTTTACCTCATTAGGTGTTGGTGGGAAACATGTTCAGATTTCTACTAAGCAAATGATTGCCCCTTGGGGCTGAATCGTGGGCAAGACCATAAAAAACACTATTAAGGGTACTGCAAACAGGAAGGCAGTACTTTTGAAGTATGTATTTATTCACAGGCAAAGCATTGAAGGTTTCGAGAATGAGAACTTTTTATATTGGTTCTGAAAGCTTATGGATTCTGAAACTCCCTTTAAAATGTTTAAAGGGCATCTAACCTGAGGCTCAACCAATCACTGAGCATCTGCTGGTCCTTGATCTAGCGAGTTCTGGATGTAATGGGGCATTACAAGTGCAAAAGTTGATTTTTACTTCATAAAAATGTGTGCACAGTGCAGCAGCAGGAGGGAGGAGGGGAACCCCACTGCGCATTCCAGAATCCTCTAGAGGCGGATAGCAGCAGATAGAGGCAGAAAAGGATTACACCAGGGAAAGGCTCCTACTCTTCAGATTCCTGGACTATATTATGTATGTTTAATTTTATTTATAAAGTGCCACTTGGGTACGCAGCACTGTACAGAGTATACAAACAATTATACAAATAAATAATAAATAAATACAATTTCATACATTGTTTAAGAAAGCATATATTTATAAATTATATATAAATTGATATAAGTGCAGCATGCTTTGACACATTAGGAATGAGATCCCTGCCCCGAAGAGCTTACAATCTAAGTATTGCATGAAGGAGAACCATATGTACCGGAAGAGAAATGGTAAAGGACATTTAACACACTACAGCTTGAACCGGGACACCCTCCATTGCACTTATAAGTGCCCTTGTGGCACTGACAAGTGCCTTTTGAGGCTTAAGGGGTCCCGCAGCTCGAACCGGGACACCCCTCCGCAGCACTTAGAAGTGCCCTTGTGGCCCTTGCAAGGGCATTTGTGGCACTGACAAGTGCCCTTTGGGACTTAAGGGGTCCCGCAACTTAAACCAGGACCCCAACTCCGCTGATGTGCAATGTTACTGCGTCTGCAAGTGACACTGCAGAGTTCTCCCATTACATCAATGTCGCCAGTGTTGCCAGCATCTTCTTTCTTCAGCCATCACTGTGATGACTTCTGGGCTCCATGGGGTTTGCACCTCTTTATATAGGTTTGCTAAAGGACGAAATGCAATTGTGATTGGTTAATATTTCAATGCTTGCAGTCATATGATCACACAATTTTATAATTCAAATATGATTGGTTAATGTGTGATCATATGATTGCAAGCATTAAAATATTAACCAATCACATATTTACAGTATATAAAGAGGAGCAGTCTCCTCAGAGTCCTCACAGTGATGGCAGAAGAAAGAAGATGCTGGCAACACTGGCGACAGTGATGTCGCCAGCTGTGTCACCATAATGATGGCAGAAGAAAGAAGATGCCGGCAACACTGGCGACGTTGATGTCGCCAGCGCCAGCGCTGTCCGCAAATCCTCGAGCGGAATGGATTTTCTGAAGTTCGGCCATCTCTACTATGGACCATTCTCTTTTCATGCAAATTCTGCATTCTCTGGGCATCCGAAATCAAGCTGCTTCATGGTTGTCTTCTCTCTAACAGATCTTTCTCTGTCTCTTGTGCTAATAACACTTCCTCTCATGTGCCGCTTATTGTGGGGGTCCGGTTTCCCAGGGCTCTGCTTTAGGACTGCTACTATTCTCCCTCTACACTATCTCTGTGGGAGATATAATCAGTTCATTTGGCTTTAAGTATCATTTATATGCTGATGATACCCAAATCTACGTGTCTAATCCCGCACTAAACCCTAAAATTCAATCTCAAATCTCGTAATGTCTGGTCTCTATTTCCTCCTTGATGGCGCACCACCACCTTAAACTCAATCTATCCAAAACTGAACTTATTATTTTCCTGCCTAAACCTGGACCTAGCCAACCCTTCTCTATTACTATTGATAATGTGGTTATTAACCCTGTTGAAACTGCTTGCTGTCTTGGAGTAATCTTTGACTTCTCGGGAACATTAACAATGTCACCAGAACGTGTCGTCATTTCCTTCGTCATTTCCTTCCTTCGTAATTTAGCCTTTTTCTCTCTTGATTCACTACTAAAATGCTTGTGCACGCCCTTGTCCTATCCCGTCTTGACTACAGTAATATTCTTATAACCTACCCCCTTAATGGATCCCTATGGGACCCAAGTAGCCGATAATATCCTTATAATCATTGCGCTACTATGTAGTAGCGCGCCGATAATAACCAGAAAGTACAGTACAACACCACCACCCCCAGCCTCACCCCTTAACTCCTGCCCACGGCAAACTCACAGCTGCCCACGGCTAACACATTTTTAGATAAAGCCGCCATCACCTTTGCTATATGAACCGGAGTTGAGCCGCACCAGTAACTGTAAGTATCCAACCGATAGCTGCATTTTGTCTGGTTTCACTCTTTTCGCGCATTAATCACCAGCCGCTATGACCGTGATCACATCAGACACTAGATTAGAGAGTGAAACCAGACAGAATGCAGCTATCGGTTGTATACTTACAGTTACTGGTGCAGCTCAAAGGTGATGGCGGCTTCCTCTTCATCTAAAAATGTAAGTGTTAGCCGTGGGCAGCTGTGAGTTTGCTGTGGGCAGGAGTTAAGGGGTGAGGCTGTTTTTTTTGGAGTCCTGAGCAAGGGGAGGGTGCCGTGACAGGCTAGTGGAGGGTGATGGGGGGGTGGCTTTTCGATAGATAGAGTGACCTGTCATAGTTAGTGCACATGGAGGTGGGGAGGGAGGGGGTTCTCCCATTACATTGCCAGTGAGCCATAGGTTCACAGGTCAGTCTTTGAATTAGGGTGAAGGGGTAGGTTATAATGGATATTGTACCCCCTACTGTAAATTAAATGGATATCAAAAGTCCCCTCGGAGTTCCCTGCCCGGTATAAAAGGCATATAATATACAATACCCTTTTTTAAACCTATAAATCTCTACAATCTGCTGCACCTCCCTACCTATCTTCTCTCTTGTCCCCATATACTCCTGGCTGTGCCCTACTTTCTTTACAAGGAAATCTTCTCCGCAAGCCCCCAACAAACACTGCTTCCTCCTGCCTTAAACCATTCTCTCTTGCTGCTCCCTACCTTTGGAACTCTCTGCCTTTCTCACTTCGCCTGGTGACATCCATTAATACTTTCAAATCTAGACTGTTATGCTACCTTTCTGAGCACCAGCCCTATTAATGAGTGTTAACAATCTCAAGCACTTTGTACCCACCTTCCCACTTATATGTGTATGTTGTCCCACCCACTTAGATTGTAAGCTCTTCAGGGCAGGGATCTCATTCGTAATGTGTTCATCCATGCTGCATTTATATAAATTCATCCATAATTTCTATATATGTGTTTGAAACGTATGTATGAAATTGTATTTGCAAGACAATTTTGCTTACCCAACCAAGCGATCCCTCGACATTAGACCGATCCTGCTTAACCACCTTTACCGTTCTCCTTTGCGACCAACATGCGATCGCAAAATGAATGGGATTTGCGATCGCATGTTGGTCGCACAGAAGAATGGGAAAGGCAGTTCCGGCAGGATCGGTCTAATGTTGTGGGATCGCTCGGTCGGGTAAGTAGAATCGTCCTAATGTATGGCCACCTTAACACTGAGAGGTAGAAAATCTTACTCCCACCTCCCTGGGTAGCCACATGCACAAGCTTGTACAGCAGCTGACAGCTCAACACCACGAGTACCCATTGTGTATCCCTATCATTATGGGTAATATTCACACAGGTGCAGTAAATTGATTGGGGTGGTGTCATAGTGTCAGAAGGGAGAAAGATTTCTTTAAATGATATATTTCTCTAATAATAGATTATCCATCCTAGGCTAGGTACACGCGGCATGATATTTTGGGCCATCCGCCCGGTGTGATATTAAGGTTGTTGAGTTAAACAATGGGCGAAAATGGTTTGAATGTATCATTTCGTTTCTAGATTGACAGGAAGTCTCTTTAAAGCTTCACGGAATGATGAATTCAGATGTAGGATCAGGGGCGTCAGGAGATTTTCAATAATGATTTGTCAATGGTAAGAGTAATAGCTAGTGACTGATCACACAGCGATCTATTACAATGATAGCAATGTGGGAGGGCTCTGGTTATGGTCTCATGGGCCAATCTCACATGGGAATGTAGACGGCTGTGTTATCAAGCATTAGAGACTCACGTAAAATGCGGGGTATTTCCTTTTTTTGGCAATAAAAGTTCCCCCTGTCTGGCCAGAAGGTTTTTTCCCCATTTAGTTAGAAAGACCAGAGTTTACACACAAAGCAGAGAAACAACTGGGTCACATGACTCAGTATCAGTGCAAGGTGTGAGCAGATAGTGTGATCAACCACAAAAGGACAATACTATAGCAATATGTAACAACTGCTGAACGGATAGAATGAAAAGGAGAGTCTTGAAGACTGACAGGTATTTTATATGTAAAATGTGTACCAAACCACTTAGAGAACAGACGTTGTGAAGTCTGTTCCCCTGATTCATCTACGTAGTAGTCTGTGGGCTATATTTTTGGTATAAAAAGTTAAAAAGCTGAGGCTCCCATTTTCCACAGTGAATGACAAAGTGGTACCCTGTTGGACAGTAATACATTTACAGTCATGCCAAAAGCTTTGGCAGTGAAACAATTGTTTGCAAACTTTGCTCCTAACTGCTGGTGATTCATTCTTGTCTAGTTAGCGTTTAGCAGTGATCGTGATTTGTGGCTTCTGGCTTCTGCTTGTCCATCCACTTGATAAGAATAGATCACAGGTTCTGGGGAGTTTCTTAGGCAAAGGTCCAAAACTTCAAAGTTATTATCTTTGGGCCACTTTGCTATCACTTTGCATTTTGACACGGTCTCCATCATGATGGAAAACACACAAATCATCACCCACTTGTGCCTGGACTATAAAGTTGCTTTCGGAGGATATTATTATGCCATTGTTTATTCATGGCAGTGTCCTTGGGCAACTCTCTCGTATGAGAAGCAAACAACACACGGACTGTCTCAGGATGCTTAACTGTTGGCATGGCAAATAGTAATATTATCCGTTTCTTGTCCAGACAATGCAGTTTCCAGATGTTCCAAACAGTTGAAAGGAGGATTTACCAGAAAAAATACTTTGCACCAGTCTTCTGCTGTCTAACCCTTGCACTTCCTGCAGAATCTCTGTTCGTACTTAATGTTTTTCTTGGAAAGAAGTGGCTTCTCTGCTGCCATTCTTGACACAAGGCACTTGTCCAAAAGTCTTCACATCACACCCATTACTGAGCCTTTCTCATCGCAGTCCAGAACATGGTTCCTCCAGGTGCAATATTCAAGCAGTAATTGCATGTGAGGCCATTTTGATGCAAAACCAAGAAGCACGTATTTCTTATCCTTTGCTAACAACAAAAGAAAATTTTTTGGTTATCATCTTTTTAATGACAATCAGTCTGCCCTTAGGCTAGGCACACATGGGCAGGTATTTTGGCCTGGCTGACATTTTGTTGACATTAATCGATCAGTCCAGAGTCAGCACGATTGGCCGAAATGTACATGTCCAATTGAACTTTGGTCCAATATGGACGACACCAAAATATCTTTCGGTCAGGCCAAAATATCAGCCTGTGTGTACCTGTAAGACCCCGGTGCTTACCTGTGGCCGCGTTCCCGCGTTGTCGCGTGGAGATGCGCGCCGCGGGTGCGCGGGCACGTCCGCAGTGATGGGCCAAAGGCGTGGAGTCCGGCGTCTGGCTCGGGCGTTGAAGATCCCATCTCCTAGACGTGCGCGCGGACGTGGGCGAGCACGTTCCGACGCCGGATGATGACGTCGGAGGGTCCTTTTAAGGCCCCTGCTTGAGCTGGCTTCTTGCTGCCAGTTCAGAATTAGTTTGGTTCTGTCTTCAGCTCCCCTTGTCGTATTTTGCTCGTGTCTGATTTGTACCCAGTTCCAGTTCAGCCTTGGTCTCCATTCCATCCAGCCTGCACCTGCTTCTCTACACTGCGGGTGGGTTTCTGTGAGCTTTGATCTGGAACCGCAACCTGGTGTCTGTCTTGCCGCACAACATCCTCACCATCAGAGGCTCTGGAGAAGACCGACAGACACTTAGACCCTGCGTCCAGTGAAGGGTTTGCAGGGACTCTCCCTGAAGATCCTTAACACCTAGTAAGCATTTGTGAAGTATGTACTTTAAAATCATATGTAGCATCTGTAGTACTAACAACTATCTGTTTCTATTACTGGAAAATTACACTGTACCTCAAACTTGTGACAATGGTGCAGCAAATTGGAAATTTTATGATACTGGTACAGCAAACTGGGGATTTTACCCCAACTCTATTGAATCGCCCTGATAGTTTATAATTCTCCACCCGCTGCTTTGCAATTTTCTTTTTCTAAAAGTCTACCTATTACATGTGTTATGTGATGCAGTTTGGCGCAAATATAAATATAAATATATAGCGTTAACGTGTGGTTGCTTCATAAATATATATTCCTTTCCTCCTTCTGCACCACCCTTCACAAGCACAGTCTCCCAAATCAGCTTAGCACATGGGCTGCTCTTTCTGATGATTGGCTGGGAGACACTGACACGGTGATTCTCTGGGGTCAACTGTTACATACAACTTAGCATGAAGGGAGATGGGGATACAAATGCAAGGTACCTAGTTAGCATGTGCAGAAGAAGTTTTGCGTCCGGGACCACAAGGAAGAGGCAACACTAGAAAGCAGAAATTCCATCACAGCTTCCAGTAACCTGGAATATTCTACATATGATTTCTACATTCACAGGTTTGTTTAAACCACAAAGTTAGGATCTGTGGTGCTGCCTTTGTATTGTACGTCTCATTCTCACACGACACACACGGAACCAAAAGAGATTACCTTTAGTGACGAATGAAGCTGGAGGAACCAGGAAATCTAGGAGGGATGGAGCTTCACATTCAACAATACAGATTCAAGATGTCAGCAATTTTAAAGCAGGAAAGGTAGGGGCAAAAAAAAAATGGCAAAAGTTTTTTTTAAAGCTGCAGAACTTAACTTTATTTTACAGCGTACTTATCCTTCAAGATCACTACATTTTCTAAAATGGCATAACAAAAACAGCCAGTATAACCATTATCATTGTAGATCATGTATATATGGCTTCCAGAGCAGGGTGTACACCCTTTGGACTCTGTTATGGATGTCAGAAAAAGGGGTCTGGACCATTTTGGCTCTGCTCTGGCTGCCTGACAAAGGGGTCTACACCCTTTTTGTTCATTTCTAGTTGCTGGAACTGGGGTGTGAACCCTTTTGGCTCTGTATTGACTGCAGGAACTAGGGTCTGCACCCTTTGGCTTTATTCTGGCCAATATAGTCGGTAGAATTTTGGAGGATCGCACACCTTGTAAATGGGAACAAACTTTTATTGAACCATCAACATAACAAGCACAACATTTCGGGGGCTTCTCCCCTTCATCAGGTTCTCCTGATGAAGGGGGAAGAGCCCCCCGAACAGCGGCGTAGCTAGAAATCGCAGAGCCCCATAGCAAGATTTTAGATGGGGCCCCTCAACCCACAAACATAAAAACAGCACGGTGCAGTTCAACCCCACCTGGGCAGGTTTTTTAAAGGGTATGTCCACCCTCCTAAGATAATGATTATATCAGAGTTCAGCCCCACAAACCCCATTTTCATGTTACATTTCAAGCATACTCCCAGGGTCAGATATTTTATTTATAAAACCCCCGATCCCTCGCTGGCGCGATCCCTCGCTGGTGTGGGGTGTTCTCCTCTGTTGCGAGCTGGTTGGTTACGAGTATGCACAGTAGCAGAGGAGTCTTGATCTGTAACGGGCGTCCGCCATTGGCCGTAATGTCACGGATAAACAAACAAGAAAAGGGATGATCAATGCACAGGCTTTTCACTTTTATGCATAAAATTGTAACTAAAACCCCCCCATGTTTTTGCTGTTTGCACTAGCACAGATATTATGGTATATGGGGCCCAGGAATGTGCATTGATCATCTCTTTTCTTGTTTGTTCTAATGTTTTGGTCAGATCAGTGGCCCTTCCACCATATGTTATAATAATGTTGCCATAGGAGCTCCCACAGCCCCCCTTTTTGTCTATCTCAGATGAAGAGAGGAGCCGTGGTTTTGTAAGTAGAATATCTGAGCTTGGGAGCCTCTTTGAAAGGTTTAAGTAATGAAAAGTGGGTTTGTGGGACTGAACTGCGTGAGGTAATTTTTTTCTTAGGAAGTCTGCAGGGGACCTGTTGGGCCCCCTTTGGCTCCAGGCCCTATAGCAATCACTCTGGTTGCTATGGTGATCCCTATGCCCCTGCCTCCGAAACATTGTGCATGTAATGTTGGTGGTTCAATAAAAGTTTGTTCCCATTTACAAGGTTTGCGATCCTCCAAAATTCTACCGACTATATTGGCTGGACCCTGTTGGCTATGCTCTGGCTTCCAGAATGGGTCTGTGCCTTTATGGCTCTGTTTTGGTTACCAGAACAGGGAGCTGGGCTATTATGGCTCTGGTTTGGCCACTGTAACGGCACTGTTACATATGTAAGTATGTATGAAAGAATGGCACTGTTACATATGTAAGTATGTATGAAAGAATGGCACTGTTACATAGTTCAA
Organism: Hymenochirus boettgeri; assembly: GCA_019447015.1. Classification (NCBI taxonomy): domain Eukaryota; kingdom Metazoa; phylum Chordata; class Amphibia; order Anura; family Pipidae; genus Hymenochirus; species Hymenochirus boettgeri. The sequence goes on from JAACNH010000060.1 coordinate 347,242, forward strand.
GGTACGATTTATTTTCAGATTAATGGGGAGATTCAACGGGACCATCTTCATTTTCTGTAGACCTTGTTGAGTTGAGCATGAGCATGAGTCATGCTACACGATAGCATAAAACTAATGGGGTATTGTATCGGGAGCACTGGGCTATCTCCAAAATCGTTTGCAAATGCTGCAGCCTCCCCCTAAGACTATTAAACAGAATATCAGTGCACACAGTCACCCAACCTTTCCCTGTACCGCATGTTCTACTGTAATCATTTCAAAGCATTTAGACACCTGTTCAAGCTCCCTGCATTCCATTTCCCCTCTGTAATAATACATTGTGTCCAGTCATCCACCAACCAGTACTCTGATCTCCCACCTATACCCTCAAGTCCCACTGTTAAAATACTATTGTACCTTTACACTCCCTGTAACCCTTTATTCTGCTGTTATAAGTCTAGTGCCATCACCCAATGTTTTCTTTGTACCCCCAAGATCTCTTATAAATGCACCGAGCCACCTGTTAGCATTGTATCCTATGACCCTGTGTAACATTTACTGCACACCTGGTCACTCATCCCTTTCCCCCATATCCCCTTTCCCCCTACCTCTCTCACGTTACTCCCATTAACCCTTATAACACCAAAGCACACCAGCCACCCCTCCCCTGTCCTTCTGTCCAAGATAAGCTGTGACCCACATTCCCCATGCCCCATAATATTAGCTCACCCAGTCTCAGTCATACTGCCACACATCTCTCCCCTGCACAGGGCAATTTGCAGGGATTGGGCAGGAGATATTTTGAGGTTTATATCCCCTAACACTGTAATTAGTGCTCCCAGTCACTGGCACCAATACTTACTCTTGTGTTTGAGTTTAAGGTGCTGACCAAAGTGTGATGAACCGGTATTCAATGTAAAAACGCCATAGACAATATCTGAAATTGCAACCCCAATTTTCGTTTATTTCGACATATTGGCATGATGAAGCAGTATGGCAGCTCCCATTGTTCCCTGTCCCAGAGTTAATTCATGTTAACTTGTAAGCCCTGCTTCCTTTCCCCAAAGGCAGGGCCATTTGGTGTTAAATTAGCTGACTAGCAAGGGGTCTAACTTCAATGGGGGAAGGTGTGAATATACAAACAAAGTCATAGACTGAGAGACACCAGAACCAGCATGGAATCTCCTAGTAGAGAATTGAGCAGAAACCAACAGGCAGATGAAAGGTCATTCATATTCCTTAATAATTCAGGATGTAGAATTATTTCAGGTTTTCATAAATAACCCCAGTTTATCCAGTAATTAATTCTACATTTATAGATACCTGACACAATATCATAGCCCGAGCCAAACTTGGATATTATCGTTCTTAGGCCTAGGATACCCCAGATATGTCGTATTTGGTCTTGTTCTGTTGGGAAAAATTAGTTATGGACCATCATGATATTATTTTGAATGTGACATGTGTGGTTCACGGATTATGGACTGGGGGGGAATTTACAATTCCCTCCAAAACTAGGAACCAACCTTCAGGGGCAGAACCAAGTCCGCCCCTCTAGGGACCAGACCACTCCCATTTTCTGAAGAAAGGATAAAAATGGAACTGGGTCTCATCCCAAGGAGTTCGTCATAACATCTTCTATAACATCTTCAATACCATCTAGCCAACCGAACGGACCATATTGGCTTACAGCAGGACTTATCATTTGGACTATTATTTTCCCAATAACTGGATTATCAAGTTCTGGACTCTTCTCATGGACTATTCAGATGCCATTTATCCTTAAGTATTTCTTCTTTTACCCAATTCTACCCTCACTTGTGTTACCGCTTTATGTTCAGTGATTTATTTTATTTTTCTTTATATTCTTATGCACTATTTTTGACAACTTTTAATAAATGATATAAAATCATTTATAGGCTATTGTCCTATTCTGAGTATATCCCAAAACAAACCTGTGTCTTCGAAGTACGCTACTATAGAGAAGTATTGTGTAGGTATATAGATATACTGTATAACTGTGTATAGACTATTAGGGGTGAGTAACCAATTTCCTTACAGGTTGTTAGAAGTAGGGGTGCGGATATCCCCATATAGGTAACAGGTCATTCCGCTGTTTAATCGGGATGTGGTGGCAGAGAGTATATTGATATTTAGTAATATTAATTGTGTAATATATCGTTTGTTCACCAAACCCACCGGGTCTGATCTGTTCCGTACGCCTGTCGGTTGCTTGGAGTGTGTTTTCCGGTAACGGATAGGTGGTTGGGGCGTCTTGGGACTGGGGGTTTGTGACACAAAGTTAGTCCACCATTAATTTTCTTAGTAGTTACAGTAAATTTTTACCGTCATCCCACAACACTACAGAGATACCACCCAAATGCCAAATTATCCTCCAGTCTTATTGATCAATACGGATTTTACTTTTCATTGGTAACTCCTCTAGTTTGGGTTCCTGGCTGATTTACTGTATCAGTTCTTACAACTTGTCTGAATAACGAACTGTGTAACCAGCTGAGTTTTTTTTTAAACAAAGCTCAAGTCTAAATCAGCACCATATCATTTCAATTATCTAACCAGAACTTCCATTGGGAACAGTGTAAGTGGCAATTTGATTTTTAATTGCTCAGTAGAGACAGTAATAATAACAGACCAGAGATCGCAGGTGTGTGTGTCTATATTCAGTATAATGTACAGATCCTGTCTCTGGTCTCTATATAATGATGGTTGGATTATACAGTTCCTGTGTCTATATTCAGTATAATGTACAGATCCTGTCTCTGGTCTCTATATAATGACGGTTGGATTATCCAGTTCCTGTGTCTATATTCAGTACAATGTACAGATCCTGTCCTATATAATGACGGTTGGATTATCCAGTTCCTTGGTCTAATCAGTACATGTCAAGATCCTGTCTCTGGTCTCTATATAATGATGGTTGGATTATCCTTCCTGTGTTCTATATTCAGTGTAATTACAGATCCTCTCTCTGGTCTCTATATAATGATGTTGGATTATCCAGTTCCTGTGTCTATATTCAGTGTAATGTAAAGACCTCTCTCCTGGTCTCTATATAATGATGGTTGGATATCCAGTTCCTGTGTCTATATTCAGTATAATGTACAGATCCTGTCTCTGGTCTCTATATAATGATGGTGGATTATCCAGTTCCTGTATCTATATTCAGTGTAATGTACAGATCCTGTTCTCTGGTCTCTATATATGACGGTTGGATTATCCAGTTCCTGTGTCTGATTCAGTGTAATGTACAGATCCTGTCCTGGCTCTCTATATAATGATGGTTGGATTATCCGTTTCCTGTATCTATATTCAGTGTAATGTCAGATCCTGTCTCTGGTCTCTATAAAATGACGGTTGGATTATCCAGTTCCTGTGTCTATATTCAGTGTAATATCAGATCCTGTCTCTGGTCTCTATATAATCGTTGGTTATCCAGTTCCTGTGTTCTATATTCAGTAATGTACAGATCCTCTCTCTGGTCTCTATATAATACGGTTGGGATTATCCAGTTTCCTGTGCTATTTCAAGATGTAATGTAGCATCCCTTCTCTGGTCTCTATATAATGATGGTTGGATTATCCAGTTCCTGTGTCTATATCAGTATAATGTACAGATCCTGTCTCTGGTCTCTATATAATGACTGTTGGATTATCCAGTTCCTGTGTCTATATTCAGTATAATGACAGATCCTGTCTCTGGTCTCTATATATGATGGTTGGATTATCCAGTTCCTGTGTCTATATTCAGTATAATGTACAGATCCTCTCTCTGGTCTCTATATATGACGGTTGGATTATCCAGTTCCTGTGTCTATATTCAGTTAATGTACAGATCCTGTCTCTGGTCTCTATATAATGATGGTTGGATTATCCATTCCTGGTCTATATTCAGTATAATTAGTCGGTCCTGTCTCTGGTCTCTATAATGATGTTGGATTATCCAGTTCCTGTGTCTATATTCAGTTAATGTACAGATCCTGTCTCTGGTCCTATATAATGATGGTTGGTTATCCAGTTCCTGTGCTATATTCAGTACATGTACAGACTCCTGTCTCTGGTCTCTATATAATGGTTGGATTACCAGTTTCCGTGTCTATATTCAGTTGTATGTACAGATCCTGTCCTCGGGTCCTCTATATAATGATGGTTGGATTATCCAGTTCCTGTGTCTATATTCAGTATATAGTACAGATCCTGTCTCTGGTCTCTATATATGATGTTGGATTATCCGTTCCTGTGTCTATATTCATGTATATGTACAGTCCTGTCTCTGGTCTCTATATATGATGGTTGGATTATCCAGTTCCTGTGTCTATATTCATTGTAATGTACAGATCCTGTCTCTGGTCTCTATATAATGATGGTTGGATTATCCAGTTCTGTGTCTATATTCAGTGTATGTACGATCCTGTCTCTGGTCTCTATATAATGAGTTGGATTATCCATTTTTCCTTGGTCTATATTCAGTTAATGTACAGATCCTGTCTCTGGTCTCTATATAATGACGGTTGGATTATCCAGTTCCTGTTCTATATTCATTTAATGTACAGATCCTGTCCTCTGGTCTCTATATATGAGTTTGGATTATCCGTTCCTGTCTATATTCAGTATATGTACAGATCCTGTCTCTGGTCTCTAATAATGACGGTTGGATTATCCAGTTTCCTGTGTCTATATTCAGTATAATGTACAGATCCTGTCCTTGGTCTCTATATAATGATGGTTGGATTATCCAGTTCCTGTGTCTATATTCATGTATATGTACGATCCTTCTCTGGTCTCTATATTATGGTTGGATTATCCATGTTCCTGTGTCATATTCATTAATGTACAGATCCTGTCTCTGGTCTCTATATAATGACTGGTTGGATTATCCAGTTCCTGTGTCTATATTCAGTACAATGTACAGATCCTTCTCTGGTCTCTATATATGATGGTTGATTATCCGTTCCTGTGTTATATTCAGTGAATGTTACAGTCCTGTCTCTGGTCTCTATATAATGACGGTTGGATATCCAGTTCCTGTGTCTATATTCAGTAAATGTACAGATCCTGTCTCCTGGTCTCTATATAATGAGTTGGATTATCCAGTTCCTGTGTCTATATTCAGTAAAATGTACAGATCCTTCTCTGGTCTCTATATAATGAGGTGGATTATCCAGTTCCTGTGTCTATATTCAGTGTAATGTACAGATCCTGTCTCTGGTCTCTATATAATGTGACGGTTGGATTATCCAGTTCCTGTGTCTATATTCAGTAAAATGTACAGATCCTTCTCTGGTCTCTATATAATATGGTTGGATTATCCAGTTCCTGTGTCTAATTCTGTAATGTACAGATCCTGTCTCTGGTCTCTATATAATGACGGTTGGATTATCCGTTCCTGGTCTATATTCAGTTAATGTAACATCCTGTCTCTGGTCTCTATATAATGACGGTTGATTATCCAGTTCCTGGTCTATATTCAGTAATGTACAGATCCTGTCTCTGGTACTCTATATATGTGGTTGGATATCCAGTTTCCTGTGTCTATATTCAGTATAATGTACAGATCCTGTCTCTGGTCTCTATAATAATTGGTTGGATTACCAGTTCCGTGTGTCATATTCAGTATATGTACAGATCCTGTCTCTGGTCTCTATATAATGATGGTTGGATTATCCAGTTCCTGTGTCTATATTCAGTAAATGTACAGTCCTTCTCTGGTCTCTATATAATGATGGTTGGATTATCCAGTTCACTGTGTCTATATTCAGTATATGTACAGATCCGTCTCCTGGTCTCTATATATGATGGTTGGATTATCCGTTCCGTGTCTCTTTCAGTAAATGTACAGATCCTCTCTGGTCTCTATATATGATGGTTGGATTATCCAGTTCCTGTGTCTATATTCAGTTAATGTACAGATCCTGTCTCTGGTCTCTATATAAGATGTTGGATTATCCAGTTCCTGTGTCTATATTCAGTAAATGTACAGATCCTCTCTGGTCTCTATAATGATGGTTGGATTATCCAGTTCCTGTGTCTTATTCAGTAAATGTACAGATCCTTCTCTGGTCTCTATATAATGATGGTTGGATTATCCAGTTCCTGTGTCTTATCAGATAATGTACAGATCCTGTCCTCTGGTCTCTTATAATGATGGTTGGTATTTCCAGTTCCTGTGTCTATATTCGTATATGTACAGATCCTCTCTCTTGGTCTCTATATAATGAGGTTGGATTTATCCAGTTCCTGTGTCTATATTCAGTAATGTACAGATCCTCTCTGGTCTCTATATAATGATGGTTGGATTATCCAGTTCCTGTGTCTATATCAGTATAATGTACAGATCCTTCTCTGGTCCTTATATAATGATGGGTTGGATTATCCAGTTCCTGTGTCTATATTCATACAATGTACAGATCCTCTCTCTGGTCTCTATATAATGATGTTGGATTATCCAGTTCCTGTGTCTATATTCAGTAAATGTCAGAAATCCTGTCTCTGGTCTCTATATATGATGGTTGGATTATCCAGTTCCTGTGTCTATATTCAGTAAATGTACAGATCCTCTCTCTGGTCTCTATATGATGGTTGGATTATCCAGTTCCTGTGTCTATATTCAGTATATGTACACGACCTTCTCTGGTCTCTATATAATGAGGTTGGATTATCCTTTCCTGTGTCTATATTCAGTATAATGTACAGATCCTCTCTGGTCTCTATATAATGATGGTTGGATACCAGTTCCTGTGTCTATATTCAGTATAATGTCCGATCCTGTCCTGGCTCTAATATAATGGTTGGATTATCCAGTTCCTGGGTCTATATTCATTATATGTACAGATCCTCTCTCTGGTCTCTATATAATGAGGTTGGATTATCAGTTCCTGTGTCTATATTCAGATATAAGTACAGATCCTGTCTCTGGTCTCTATATAATGAGGTTGGAATTATCCAGTTCCTGTGTCTATATTCAGTATAATGTACAGATCCTCTCTCTGGTCTCTATTAATGATGGTTGGATTATCCAGTTCCTGTGTCTATATTCAGTATAATGTACAGATCCTCTCTCTGGTCTCTATATAATGATGGTTGGATTATCCAGTTCCTGTGTCTATATTCAGTGTAATGTACAGATCCTGTCTCTGGTCTCTATATAATGATGGTTGGATTATCCAGTTCCTGTGTCTATATTCAGTATAATGTACAGATCCTGTCTCTGGTCTCTATATAATGATGGTTGGATTATACAGTTCCCTTACACTGATATAGATGAAGGTGAATTCTCTATATCCTGTGTCACTCTGTACCACTGACTGTTGGGAAGAGTGTCTGATCCTCTACCTAGTATTGGGGGGTATTAGTATAGCTGGTGCAGTAATGCTGGAAGCCACAACTGTATCTTATTCCATCAAAGTGCTGATTTGTCTGATTGTCTTGTGTTTGGGACAATGTAGATTTATATCTCAGATCATCAATCCTGCTTGTCACCTGCAGAGCTGTAAATACGTTCCAGAATTTGAATATATACAAGATGGAGACGTTATGATTGGGGCAGTCATGACCGGTCATGTATTTGTGGATGATCAAGCTCTTCCATTTGAGACTCTCAACGTTACAACATGCAGTTAGTGAGTTACATCTTTTACATCCTTATAACTGTATGTGACATTATCTACTGTCTGGGTTCCTGGGTTCTTCACAACACCTGCATTCTCCCATACTGCCCTGCTCCTCCTATTATAACATACAATGCTTTTAATGTAGGTATTTACTGTATAGTAAGGTCTGTTTCCATTTTCCCACAATTCTATCCTATTCCCCTGTTTCCATCATTGTCAATGTTCTCCTCAAATAGTGCAAATATATATCCCTGCCTGGTAGGAGCAGAGTAAGCAGAGAGTCACACTAATTAGTCGTGTCACACACCTAGGGTTTAGCTTTATTGGGTTTCCAGTGATTCTATCAATACAGAAGTCTCCACACTGTAATTTAACTGCAAAAATCCCTTTTAATTTCAGTGCTGTTAGCTACATGTGTCAGATCTGCAGGGATCCTTTGTCAAGCATAAGTAAACACACACAGGTAAATTCCTTTCTGGCCATAAACACACCCACCCCATTTACAAATCCCTTTCTATGTATGATGCCATTTCTGTTTAACCACATATTCTTACAGTGACTGCAGTGCTTGGTATTAATCCATTTAACCTCACGGTGCACAATCATATCTACAAGAAATATATAAAACCAATTAAAATCACATATATAAAAACCATATATAAAAATTCCATACATAACAATTATTATGGTCTAAACACCGTGTTCACCATATGTTTCTTTAAAAAACTTTGTAGAAATTGCTCTACCTATTCCATTTCATTACACTTAGGGGCATATTTATAAACGGTCGCTATTTTCGCCAGGACATTGCAATGACAAAGAGCGCTATTTTCGTCAGATTCATAAAAACGCTTGTTTTCGCAGAAAAGTAACGCTGCGGCGGTGTGTGACGGTAATTTCGCCTTATTCATTGCGTCTGGAATCGCGTCTGGAATCGCGGTTAAAAGAGTAATTGCTCTCTAGCGTCAGCCATTACCAGACCAGAGAAGATGAAATATCAAAGCTATTTTTGTCATTGTGTAATTTAAAGCTATTTATTAATAGGTGAAATTTCGCCTTTTTGACACCTTTTCTGCTTTTTGTTGCATTTTTTGCTGTTTTACCAAAATTTTCGCCAAACATTATTACTTACTGGAATGTTCCATTAACATGACTATTTCTTACACAGCACTATGGTAAGTATGTATGTATAGTTTATTTATATAGAGCCACTTGGATACACAGCGCTGTACATTATAACAATACAGATTATACAGTATGTATGTATATGTTTATTTATATAGAGCCACTTGGATACACAGCGCTGTACATTATAACAATACAGATTATACAGTATGTATGTATATGTTTATTTATATAGCGTCACTTGGGTACACAGCGCTGTACAGTATAACAATACAGATTATACAGTATGTATGTATATGTTTATTTATATAGCGCCACTTGGGTACACAGCTCTGTACATTATAACAATACAGATTATACAGTATGTATGTATATGTTTTATTTATATATCGCCCCACTTGGGTACACAGCGCTGTACCTTTAAAATACGATTATACAGGTATGTTTATATGTTTACTTATATAAGCCCAACTTTGGGTACTGCAGCGCTGTATCATTATAAACAATAAATACATATGTATCCAGTATTTTATGTATATGTTTATTATATAGAGCCACTTGGAGTCACAGCGTGTACTTATAACAATACCAGATTATCAGTATGTATGTATTTAAGGGTTATTTATAGAGAGCCCCTTGGATACACAGCGCGTAGAAACATATAACATAGATTATACAGTAATGTATGTATATGTTTATTTATCTAGCGCCCACTGGGATCACACAGCGCTGTACATTATAACAATACAGATTATACAGTATGTATGTATATTGTTTATTTATATAGCGCCACTTGGATACACAGCGCTGTACATTATAACAATACAGATTATACAGTCTGTATGTATATGTTTTATTTATATAGCTTCACTTGGGGACACAGCGCGCGTATTATAACAATACATATTATACAGTATGTATGTATTGTTTATTTTATAGAGCCCACTTGGGTACACAGCCTGTCCTTATAACAATACAGATTATACAGTATGTATGTTATGTTTATTTATATAGCGCCACTTGGGTACCCAGCGCTGTACATTATAACAATCAGATTATACAGTATGTATGTATATGTTTATTTATATAGGCGCCACTTGGGTACACAGCGTCGTACATATAAGACCAATACAGATTATACAGTATGTATGTATATGTTTTATTTATAATAGCGCCACTTGGATACACAGCGCTGTACCTTATAAACAATACAGATTATACAGTATGTATGTATATGTTTATTTATTAGCGCCACTTGGATACACAGCGCTGTACATTATAACCTACAGATTATACAGTATGTTATGTATATGTTTATTTATATAGCTCCACTTGGGTACACAGTGCTGTACATTCTCAATACAGATTATACAGTATGTATGTATATGTTTATTTATATAGCGCCACTTGGGTACACAGCGCTGTACATTATAACAATACAGATTATACAGTATGTATGTATATGTTTTATTTATATAGAGCCCACCACTTGGGACACAGCGCTGTACATTATAACAATACAGATTATACAGTAATGTATGTATATGTTTATTTATATAGCGCCACTTGGTATAACAGCGCTGTACATTATAACAATACGATTATACAGTATGTTATATATGTTTTATTTATATAAGACGCACACTTGGATACACAGCGCGGTACATTTATACAATACAGATATACAGTATGTATGTATATGTTTATTTATATGCGCCACTTGGATACCAGCGCTGTACATTATAACAAACAGATATACAGTATGTATGTATATGTTTTTTATTAGCGCCACTTGGTACACAGCGCGTACATTATAACAATACAGATTATACAGTATGTATGTATATGTTTATTTATATAGCGCCACTTGGTACACAGCGCTGTACATTCATAACAATACGATTATACAGTATTAGTATATGTTTATTTTATAGCTCCACTTGGGGACACAGCGCTGTCCTTATAACAATACAGATATACAGATGTATGTCTATATTGTATTTATATAGCCCACTTGGGCAACAGCGCTGTACATTATAACAATCAGATTATCAGTATGTATGTAATGTTTTATTTATATAGTCGCCACTTGGGTACACAGCGCTGTACATATAACAATACAGATTATACAGTATGTATGTATATGTTTATTTGTATAGCGCCACTTGGTACCAGCGCTGTACATTATAACATACAGATTATACAATGTATGTATATGTTTATTTATATAGTCCACTTGGATCACAGCCTGTACATTTAACAATACCGATTATACAGTATGTATGTTATGTTTATTTATAGCGCCACTTGGGACCAGCGCCGTACCTTATAACAATACAGATTAACCAGTATTTGTATGTTAGTTTTGTATATAGCGCCACTTGGGGACGCGCCGGTACATTAATACATAACAGATTATACAGTAATGTATGTATTGTTATTTATATAGCGCCACTTGGTACGCGCAAGCTGTACATTATACAATACAGATTATACAGTATGTATGTATATGTTTATTTATATGCGCCACTTGGGGTACACAGCGCTGTCATTATAACAAACAGATTATACATTATGTATGATTATGTTTATTTATATAGCGCCACTTGGGACACAGACTGTACATTATAACAATACAGATTATACAGTATGTATGTATATGTTTATTTATATAGCGCCACTTGTACACGGCTGTACATTAATAACAATACAGATTAATACAGTATGTATGTATATGTTTATTTATATATATCGCCACTTTGGGACAACCGCGCTGTACTTATAACAATACAGATTATACAGTATGTATGTAATATGTTTATTTATAATCGCCACTTGGGGACCAGCGGCTGTACATTTAAACATCAGATTATACATTGTATGTATATGTTTATTTATATAGCGCCACTTGGGACACAGCGCTGTCATTATAACAATACAGATTATACAGTATGTATGTATATGTTTATTTATATAGCGCCACTTTGGTACACGCGCTGTACTTATAACAATACAGATTATACCGTATGTATGTATATGTTTATTTATATGAGCCACTTGGATACACAGCGCTGTACATTATAACAATACAGATTATACAGTATGTATGTATATGTTTATTTATATAGACCACTTGGATACCAGACAGACAGCGTACATTATAACTACAGTAATACAGTATGTATTATAAGTTTATTTATAAAGCCACTTGGGACACAGCGCTGTACATTATAACAATACAGATTATACAGTATGTATGTATAGTTTATTATATAGCGCCACTTGGGACACAGCGCTGTTACATTATAACAATACAGATTATACAGTAATTGTATATGTTATTATATATCGCCACTTGGGTACACAGCGTCTGTACATTATACAATCAGATTATACGTATTACGTATATGTTTATTATTATGCGCCACTTGGGGACCAGCGCTGTACATTAAACATACAGATTATACAGTATGTATGTATAGGTTTATTTATAAATGCCCTTGGGGACACAGCGCTGTACATTATAACAATACAGATTATAAAGTATGTAGTAGAAGTTTATTTATATAGCGCCACTTGGTACAACACGCGCTGTACATTATAACAATACAGATTATACAGTATGTATGTATATGTTTATTTATATAGCGCCACTTGGTACAGCGCTGTACATTATAACATACGATTTACAGTAGTCTAGTATATGTTTATATATAGCGCCCTTTGGGACACAGCGCTGTACTTATAACAATTACAGATTATACAGTATGTATGTATATGTTTTTTTATATAGCCCACTTGGGACACAGCGCTGTACATTATAACAATACAGATTATACAGTATTGTATATGTTTTATTTATATAGCGCCACTTGGGTACACAGCGCTGTACATTATAACAATACAGATTATACAGTAAAATTTATGTATATGTTTATTTAATGCGTGCCACTTGGGACACAGCGGTGTACATTATAACAATACAGATTATACAGTATTATGCGTATATGTTATTATATAGCACCACTTGGGACACAGCGCTGTACATTATAACAATACAGATTATACAGTATGTACGTATAAGTTTATTTATATAGCGCCACTTGGGTACACACGCGTGTACATTATAACAATACAGATTATAACAGTATGTATGTATATGTTTATTTATATAGCGCCACTTGGGTACACAGCGCGGTACTTATAACAATACATATTATACAGGTATGTATATTGTTTTATTTATATAGCGCCACTTGGGGACACAGCGCTGTACATTATACACAATACAGATTATACATATGTATGTATATGTTTATTTATATAGCGCCACTTGGGACGCAGCCGTAACATTATAACAATACAGATTATACTTGTCTGTATGATTTTATTTATATAGCGACCACTTGGGGACGCAGCGATGTACATTTATAACAATACAGATTTATCCAGTATGTATGTATATGTTTATTTAATAGCGCCACTTGGTACATCAGCTTGTACATTATAACAATACAGATTATACAGTATGTAGTATATGTTTATTTATATAGCGCCACTTGGGGACACAGCACTGTACATTATAACAATACAGATTATAACAGTTGATATGTATTGTTTATTTATATAGCGCCACTTGGTAACACAGCGCTGTACATTTAACAATACGATTATACAGTATGTGTATATATTATTTATATCGCGCCACTTGGTACAGCAGCCTGTACATTATAACAATACAATTCTACAGTATGTAGTATATGTTTATTTATATAGCGCCACTTGGGGACACAGCGCTGTACATTATAACAATCAAGATTATACAGTATGTATGTATATTTTATTTATATAGCCCACTTGGGTACACAGCGCTGTACATTTACAATACAATAAAGTCATACAATGGGGATAAATACATAGATAGTTCATTTACATAGATATATATAAATGAAATACATAGAAGTGATCGAGCTTTGCACAAGGGAAAAATTGTCCCTGCCCGTATAACTTACATTAGTTAGGTGGGAACATACAATACAATGGGAATGGTATAAGTGCTGTAGTGAACGTATGCAGCGTAAATAAAACCAATCATAGATTGGTGCTGGTTACCGGATGTTAGGATGTAAGGTAAAATTATCATATAAGATATATATAGACCATATACTGTGCATGGTTTACCAGATAGGTAGTATGTAATGGTATGATTTATATATATAGATATATATATACCAATAACGGCGGTTACCGGATAGTAGGATGAGGGTAATTTTATCATATATAGATATATAGATACATATACTTACTGGTGGACCAGATAGGTAGGATGGTAGGGTAGATTTATCATATAATATCGATATATCGATACAAGATACTGTTGCTGGTTACCAGATAGGTAGGAATGTAAGGGGTAGATTTATTATATATAGATTATATAGATACCATAATACTGTGCTGTTACCGGATAGGTAGGATGTAAGGTAAGATATTTATCATATTAGCTATATATATATCATATACTGTGCTGGTTACCGAAAGGTAGGATGTAAGGGTAAGATTATCATATAATGATATCTAGTACCATATACTGGTTCTGTTACCGGATAGGTAGGATGTAATGGTAGAGTTATCATATATAGTATATACTATACCATATACTGTGCGGTTACCGGATAGGTAGAATGTAAGGGTATATTTAATCATATATCGATTTATAGATATCAATGCTGTGCTGGTTACCAGATAGGTAAATGTAAGGGTAGATTATCATATATAGATATATTGATATCAGATACTGTGCTGGTTACCAGTAGGTATGATGTAAGGGTAGATTTATCATATATATATTATAGATACCATATACTGTGCTGTTACCGGATAGGTGGATGTAAGGTAGATTTAGCATATATAGATATATCGATATCTATACTGTCTGGTTACTGATAGTTAGGAATGTAAGTCAATAAATCATATATAGATATCAAATATAATACTGTGGTGGTTCCCAGCTAGATAATTATTTAAGGGTCGATTTATAATATATGCGAATATAGATACCATATAATTTGCTGGTTACCGGGTGGTAGGAATGTAAGGTTATATTTATCATATATAATATATAGATACCATGGGCCCCTATTGAAAATAGTTCGGTATCGTATCGTAAAATAACGCGGTTTCTTTAACCGATCACGACCTTTATTTACCGATAACACCGTTATTTACCGATATCGTCTAAATAACGATCGTTAATCGTAAATAACGACCGCTATTTACCGACCCAGGTCGTTATTTACGATACGAGCACCGATAAATTCACCAAATCCCCGGTAAATAGCGGTCCGTTATTTACTGATAACGTTCGTTATTTAGGATAGCGATATCGGTAAATAACGGTCGTTATCTGTGTAATAAAACCGGTCGTTATTTACATAACAGCGGTAATCTTACGATAACGATACAGATCTTTTTAAATAGTCCCCATATACTGTGCTGTTACTGGCATAGGTAGTATGGTAAGGTGAATTATCATTTAGATCTATAGATACCTTCTACTGTGCTGGTTACCGGATAGGTAGGATGTTAAGGGTAATTTATCATAATATAGATAGATAGATCCAGATACTTATGTGCTTTTTACCAGATAGTAGGAGGTAAAGGCTAGTTGATCATATATAGATATATAGATACCATATACTGTGCTGTTACTGGATATGTAGATGTAAGGGTAGATTTATCATATATAGATATATAGATACCGATATACTGTGGCTGGTTACAGATAGTTTAGGGAATGTAAGGGTAATTTATGATCTTATAGATATAAGATAATTTCTGTGCTGGTTACTCTATGGGAGGATGTAAGGGTAGATTTATCATATATAGATATATAGATCATATTGTGCTGGTTCCGGATAGTTAGATGTAAGGTAGAATTATCATATATAGATATATATTAACCATATACCTGGCTGTTACTGATAGGTAGATGTAATCTAGAATTATCATTATAGATATATAGATACCATATACTATGCTGGGTACCAGATAGGTAAAAAGGTAAGGGTAGGATTTATCATCTATAGATAATATCGATATCATATACTGTGCTGGTTACAAGATAGGTAGGATGTACGGGTCGATTTATCATATATAGATATATAGATAATCATATACTGTGCTGGTTACCTGATAGGTAGATGTAAGTGGTAGATTTATCATATATGATAATCTAGATATAATATACTGTTCTGGTTCCAGGATAGGTAAGGATTCAGGGTATATTTATCATATATAGAATATAATATCATATACTGTGTCTGGTTACCAGATAGGTAGGATTAAGGGTATATTTAATCATCTATAGATATCATATACTGTGGCTGATTACCAATAGGTAGAGAATGTAAGGTAGATTTATCATATATAGATAATTAGAACATATACTGTGGCTGCTTCCAGATTAGGTAAATGAGGTAAGATTCTCATATCTAAATAGAATACCATATGCTTTGCTATCTACCAGATAGGTAGGATTTAAGGGTAGATTTATTATATAAAGATGTATAATATCATATACTGGTTATACTGTTCTGGTACCGATAGGTAGGAATTTAAAGGTAGATTTATCATACATAGATATATAGATATCATATACTGTTTTGGGTTCCCGATAGGTAGGATGTAAGGGTATATTTATCATATATAGATATATAGATACCAGATACTACTGTACTGGTTACCGGATAGGTAGGATGTAAGGGTAGATTTATCATATATATAATATATAGATATCATATACTGTGCTTGTTACCAAGTCAGGTATGATTTAAGGTGAATTTATCTATATAGATATATAATAACCATCTACTGTGCTGGTTACCGGATAGGTAGGATGTCAGGGTAGATTTATCATATATATATATATAGATAACCATATACTGTGCTGTTCCCGGATAGGTAGGATGTAAGTGGTAAATTTAATCATATATAGAATATAGATACCATATAACTGTGCTGGTTACCGATAGGTAGAATAACAATACAGATTATACAGTATGTATGTATATGTTTATTTATATAGCGCCACTTGGGTCAACAGCTCTGACATTATAAATACAGATTATACAGTATGTATGTATATGTTTATTTATATAGCGCCACTTGGATACACAGTCTTGTACATTATAACAATACAGATTATACAGTATGTTATGTTAATGTTTATTTATAGCGCCCACTTGGATACACACGCTGTACATTATACAATACAGATTATACAGTATGTACGTATATTTTTTTTATTTATAGCGCCACTTGGGTACACAGTGCTGTACATTATAACAATACAGATTATACAGTATGTATGTATGTTTATTTATATAGCGCCACTTGGGGACACAGCGCTGTACATTATAACAATACAGATTATACAGTATGTATGTATATGTTTATTTATATAGCACCACTGGGGGACGCAGCGCTTGTACATTATAACAAACAGATTATACATTATGTAGTTATGTTTTATTTATATATGCGCTACTTGGGTACACAGCGCTGTACATTAACAATACAGATTATACAGTATGTTATATATGTTTATTTATATAGCGCCACTTGGACGCAGCGCTGTACATTATAACAATACAGATTAAACAGTATGTACGTATATGTTTATTTATATAGCGCCACTTGGATACACAGCGCTTGTACATTATAACAATACAATTATACAGTATGTATGTATATGTTTATTTATATAGCGCCACTTGGGTAACACAGCCGTACATTATACAATACAGATTATACAGTATGTAGTATATGTTTATTTTATATAGCGCCACTTGGGAACACACGCTGTACATTATAACAATACGGATTATACAGTATGTATGTATATGTTTATATTATACGCCACTTGGGACACCCTGTACATTATAACAATACAGATTATACAGTATGTATGTATATGTTGTATTTATATAGCGCCACTTGGGGACACAGCGCTGTACATTATAACAATACAGATTATCTAGTATGTATGTATATGTTTATTTATATATAGCGCCACTTGGGTACACAGGCTGTACATTATAACAATACAGATTATACAGTATGTATGATATGTTTATTTATATAGCGCCCTTGGGTACGCAGCGCTGTACATTATAACAATACAGATTATACAGCATGTATGTATATGTTTATATTATAAGCACCACTTGGAACACAGCGCTGTACATTATAACAATACAGATTATAAAGTATTACGTATATGTTTATATCTATAGCGCCACTTTGGGACGCAGCGCTGTACTTATAACATACGATTAAACATATGTTATGTATTTTTATTTATATAGCGCCACTTGGGGAGCAGCACTGTACATATAACAATACAGATTATACAGTATGTATGTATATGTTTATTTATATAGCGCCACTTGGGTACGCAGCACTGTACATTATAACAATACAGATTTACAGTATGTATGTAATGTTTATTTATATAGCGCCACTTGGGTACGCAGCACTGTACATTATAACAATACAGATTATACAGTATGTATGTATATGTTTATTTATATAGCGCCACTTGGGACACAGTACTGTACATTATAACAATACAGATTATACAGTATGTATGTATATGTTTATTTATATAGCGCCACTTATTACACAGTGCTGTACATTATAACAATACAGATTAACAGATATGTTGTATGTGTTTATTTATATAGCGCCACTTGGGACACACGCGCTGTACATTATAACAATACAGATTATACAGTATGTATGTATATGTTTATTTATATAGTGCCACTTGGAAGCGTGCTGTACATAAACAATACAGATTATACAGTATGTATGTATATGTTTTTATATAGTGCCACTTGGGGACACAGCGCTGTACATTATAACAATACAGATATACAGTATGTATGTATATGTTTATTTATATAGCGCCACTTGGGTACACGAGCACTGTACTTTTAACAATACAGATTATACAGTAGTATGTATATGTTTATTTCTATAGCGCCACTTGGGGACACAGCGCTGTACATTATAACAATACAGATAACAGTATGTAGGTATATGTTTATTTATATAGCCCATTTGGTACACAGCGCTGTACATTAACACTACAGATTATACAGTATGTATGTATAGTTTATTTATAAATGCCACTTGGGGACACAGCGCTGTCATTATAACAAATACAGATTATACAGTATTTATGTATATTTTTATTTATATAGCGCCACTTGGGACACACAGCGTTGTACATTATAACAATACAGATTATACAGTATGTATGTATAGTTTATTTATATAGCGCCCACTAGGGTACACAGCGCTGTACTTATAACATACAGATTATACAGTATGTATGTATAGTTATTATTATAAATGCCACTTGGGGACACAGCGCTGTACATTATAACAACAGATTATACAGTAGTATGTATAGTTTATTTATAAAATGCCACTTGGGGACACAGGCTGTACATTATACAATACAGATTATACAGTATGTATGTATATGTTTATTTAATAGCGCCACTTGGGTCACAAGCGCTGTACATTATAACAATACAATTATACAGTATGTATGTATATGTTTTATTTATATAGCGCCACTTGGGTACACAGCGCTGTACATTATAAATAACAATACGATATACAGTATGTAGATATGTTTTATATAGATCGCCAACTTTGGGACACAGCGCTGTACATTATAACATACAGATTATACAGTATGTATGTTTATGTTTATTTATATAGCACCACTTGGGACAAAGCGCTGTACATTATAACAATACAGATTTATCATTAGGTACGTATATGTTTATATATATACGCCACTTGGGACACAGCGCTGTACATTATAACAATACAGATTATACAGTAGTACGTATATGTTTATTTATATAGCGCCACTTGGGGACACAGCGTTGTACATTATAACAATACAGATTATACAGTATGTATGTATATGTTTATTTATATAGCACCACTTGGGGACACAGCGCTGTACACTTATAACAATACAGATTATACAGTAGTGTATATGTTTATTTATATAGCGCCACTTGGGTACACAGCGCTGTACATTATAACAATACAGATTATACAGTATGTATGTATATGTTTATTATTATTAGCGCCCTTGGGTGACACAGCGGCTGTACATTAACAATACGATTATACAGTATGTACGTATATGTTTGTATTTATATGCGCCACTTGGGGACACATTGCTGTACATTATACAATACAGATTATACAGTATGTATGTATATGTTTATTTATATAGCGCCACTTGGTGCACAGCACTGTACATTATAACATACAGATATACAGTATGTATGTATATGTTTATTTATATAGCGCACTTGTGGAACAGCGCTGTATATTTTACAATACAGATTATACACGTATGTACGTATATGTTTTATTATATAGCGCCACTTGGGACACAGCGTTGTACATTATAACAATACAGATTATACAGTATGTATGTATATGTTTA
The DNA here is from genome assembly GCA_019447015.1 of Hymenochirus boettgeri. Taxonomy (NCBI): domain Eukaryota; kingdom Metazoa; phylum Chordata; class Amphibia; order Anura; family Pipidae; genus Hymenochirus; species Hymenochirus boettgeri. The sequence continues at coordinate 367,515 of JAACNH010000060.1, forward strand.
TTTATATAGCGCCACTTGGGGACACAGCGCTGTACATTATAACAATACAGATTATACAGTATGTATGTATATGTTTATTTATATAGCGCCACTTGGGTACACACACGCTGTAACATTATAACAATACAGATTATACAGTATGTATGTATATGTTTTATTATATAGCGCCACTTGGGTACACAGATCTGTACATTATAACAATACATAATTATTACAGTATGTTACGTATATGTTTATTTATATAGCGCCACTTGGGGACACAGCGCTGTACATTATAACAATACAGATTATACAGTATGTATGTATAGTTTATTTATAAATGCGCCACTTGGGGACACAGCCGCTGAACATTGTAAAATACAATAAGTCATACAAGGGGGATTATACATAGATAGTTCAGTACATATATATTATAAATGAAATAAATAGAAGTGATAGAGCTTTGCCACAAGAGGAAAAATGCCCTGCGCCCCGTAGAACTTACAATTAGTTAGGTGGGAAACATACAGATACAATGGAATGGGTATAAGTGCTGGAGTGAGACGTATGCAGCGTAAATAAAACAATCTAGATTGGCTGGTTACGCGGATTGTGTATGTATGTATATGTTTATTTATATAGCGCCACTTGGGTACGCAGCACTGTACATTATAACAATACAATTAAATATCGTATGTATGCTTTTTTATATTATTTCTATAGAGCACTTGGATACACAGCGCTGTACCTTATACACAATACAGCTTATACAGTACTGTATGTATAGTTTATTTATTACGCGTCACTTGGGTACACGCGCTGTACAGTATAACATCAGATTATACAGTATGTTAATGTTATTGTTTATTTATATAGCTCCACTTGGGACACGCGCTGTACATTAACTCATACAGATTATACAGTATGTATGTATATGTTTATTTATATAGCGCCAATTGGGTACACAGCGCTGTACATTATACAATACAGATTATACAGTATGTATGTATATGTTATTTATATAGACCACTTGGATACACACGCGCTGTACATTATAACAATACAGATTATACAGTTGTATTTATATGTTTATTTATATAGACGCACTTATACACAGCGCTGTACATATAACAATACAGATTATACGTATGTTGTATATAGTTTTATTTATATAGAGCCACTTGGATACACAGCGCGTACATTATACAATACAGATATACAGTATGTTGTATATGTTTATATAGCGCCACTTGGGGCACAGCGCTGTACATTATAACAATACAGATTTCAGTAGTATGTATATGTTATTTATATAGCGCCACTTGGGTACACAGCGCTGTACATTATAACAATACAGATTATACAGTATGTATGTATATGTTTATTTATATAGCGCCACTTGGGTACACAGCTCTGTACATTATAACAATACAGATTATACAGTATGTACGTATATGTTTATTTATATAGCGCCACTTGGGGACACAGCGCTGTACATTATAACAATACAGATTATACAGTATGTATGTATAGTTTATTTATAAAATGCCACTTGGGGACACAGCGCTGTACATTGTAAAATACAATAAAGTCATACAAGGGGGATAAATACATAGATAGTTCAGTACATATATATATATAAATGAAATAAATAGAAGTGATAGAGCTTTGCCACAAGAGGAAAAATAGGTCCCTGCCCCGTAGAACTTACAATTAGTTAGGTGGGAAACATACAGATACAATGGAATGGGTATAAGTGCTGGAGTGAGACGTATGCAGCGTAAATAAAACAATCATAGATTGTGCTGGTTACCGGATGGTTAGGATGTAAGGTAGAATTATCATATATAGATATATATATACCATATACTGTGCAGGTTACCAGATAGGTAGGATGTAAGGGTAGATTTATCATATATAGATATATATATACCATATACTGTGCAGGTTACCGGATAGGTAGGATGTAAGGGTTAGTTTATAGATTTATCATATATCGATATATGATACCCATATTACTGTGCTGGTTACGGATGATAGGTGGATGATGTAAGGGTTAGATTTGATTTATCATATATAGAATATAGATACCATATACGTGCTGGTTACCGGATAGGTAGGATGTAAGGTGGTAGTTTATAAATATAGATATATAGATACCATATACTGTGCTGGTTACCGGAAAGGTAGGATGTAGGTAGATTTAGCATATATAGATATATAGATACATATACTGTGCTGGTTACCGGATAGGTAGGATTAAGGGTAGATTTATCAATATAGAATATAGTATCATATACTGTGCTGGTTACCGGATAGGTAGGATGTAAGGTGATGTTATCATATATAGATATATAGATACCATATACTGTGCTTGGTTACCGGATAGGTAGTGGTGTAAGGGTAAGATTTATCATATATAGATATAAGATACATATACTGTGCTGGTTACCGGATAGGTAGGATGTAAGGGTGATTTATCATATTAGATATATAGATACATATACTGTGTCTGGTTACCGGATAGGTAGGATGTAAGGGTAGATTATCATATATATATATAAGATACATATTACTGTGCGTTACCGGATAGTATTTTTTTGAGGGGATTGTAAGGGTAGATTTACTTAATATAGATATAGACATATTACTGTGCTGGTTACCGGAGGTAGGGTAAGTGTCTTGTAAGGTGTAGTAGTTTATTCATATATAGATATATTAGATACCATATACTGTGCTGGTTACCGGATAGGTAGGTGATGATTTAATCTAAGGGTAGTATTTATCATCTATAGATATAGATAGATACCATATACGTGCTGGTTACCGGTAGGTAAGGATGTAAGGGTAGATTTATCATAATAGATTATAGATTCCATATACTGTGTGGTTACGGTAGTAGGTAGGATGTAAGGGTAGATTTATCATATATAGTATAGATACCATATACTGTGCTGGTTACCGGATAGGTAGGATGTAGGGTAGATTTATCTATATAGATATGAGATATCATATACTGTGCTGGTTACCGCAGGTAGGTAGGATGTAAGGGTAGATTTATCATATATAGATATAGAATACCATATACTGTGCTGGTTACCAGATAGGTAGGATGTAAGGGTAGATTTATCATATATAGATATATAGATACCATATACTGTGCTGGTTACCAGATAAGGTAGGATGTAAGGGTAGATTTGGTAAAATTTATTCATATAAGATTATATAGTACCATATACTGTGTTGGTTACCAGATAGGTAGGATGTAAGGGTAGATTTATCATATATAGATATATAGATACCATATACTGTGCTGGTTACTAGATAGGTAGGGTGTAAGGGTAGATTTATCATATATAGATATATAGATACCATATACTGACAAGATAGGTAGGATGTAAGGGTGATTTGATTATCATATATAGATATATAGATACCTATACTGTGCTGGTTACCGGATAGGTAGGATGTAAGGGTAGTGATTTATCATATATAGATATTAGATACCATAATGTGCTGGTTACCGGATAGGTAGGATGTAAGGGTTAGATTTAATTAGCATTATATATAGATATATAGATACCATATACTGTGCTGGTTACCGGATAGGTGGATGTAAGGGTAGATTTTATCATATATAGATATATAGTACCATATACTGTGCTGGTTACGATAGGTGGATGGAAGGGTAGATGTAGATTTATCATATATAGATATTAGATACCATATAGTGTGGGTTACCGGATAGGTAGGTAGGATTGTAAGGGTAGATTTATCATATATAGATATATAGATACATATATCGTGCTGGTTACGGATAGGTAGGATGTAAGGGTAGATTTATCATATATAGATATATAGATACCAATACTGTGGCGGTTACCGGATAGGTAGGATGTATAGTAGGGTAGATTTATCATATATAGATAATAGATATCATATACTGTGCTGGGTACCAGATAGGTAGGATGTAAGGGTAGATTTATCATATATAGATATATAGATAATATACTGTGCTGGTTACCAGAAGGTAGGATGTAGGATGTATGTAAGGGTAGATTATCATATATAGATATATAGATACATATAAGTGCTGGTTACCAGATAGTAGGATGTAAGGTAGATTTATCAAAATAGATATATAGATATCATATACTGTGCTGGTTACCGGATAGGTAGGATGTAAGGGTATATTTATCATATATAGATATTAAGATACATATCTGTGCTGGTTACCGGATAGGTAGGATGTTAAGGGTAGATTTATCATATATAGAATATATAGATATCATATACTGTGCTGGTTACCAAAGTAGGATGTAAGGGTAGATTTAGCATATATAGATAACATTATACAGTGCGTACCAGATAGAGGATGTAAAGGTAATTTCTCATAATAGTATATAGATATCATATACTGTGCTGGTTACCGGATAGGTAGGATGTAAGGGTAGATTTATCATATATAGATATATAGATACATATACTGTGCTGGGTACCGGATAGGTAGGATGTAAGGGTAGATTTATCATTATAGATATATGATACCATATACTGTGCTGGTTACCGGATAGGTAGGAGTGTAAGGGTAGATTTATCATATATAGATATATAGATACAATTACTGTGCTGGTTACCAGATAGGTAGGATTGTAAGGGTAGATTTACTATATATAGTATATAGATACCTATACTGTGCTGGTTACCGGATAGTAGGATGTAAGAGGTAGATTTATCATATATAGATATATAGATATCATATACTGTGCTGGTTACGGATAGTAGGAGGTTGTAAGGGTAGATTATCATATTAGATATATAGATACCATTACTGTGCTGGTTACCGGATAGGTAGGATGTAAGGGTAGATATTATCATATATAGATATATAGATATCATATACTGTGCTGGTTACGATAGGTAGGATGTAAGGGTAGTAGATTACATATATAGATATATAGATATTATACTGTGCTGGTTACCGATAGGTAGGATGTAAGGGTAGATTTATCATATATAGATATATAATACATATACGTGTGCGTTACAGATAGGTAGGATGTAAGGTTAGATTTTCATATATAGATATATAGATACCATATACGTGCTGGTTACCAGATAGGTAGGATGTGAAGGTAGATTTATCATAATAGATATTAGATACTCATATACTGTGCTGGTTACCGGATAGGTAGGATGTAGGGTAGATTTATCCTATATAGATTAAGATACCATATACTGTGCTGGTTACCGGATAGGTAGAGTGTAAGGGTAGTTTATCATATAGATATAGATCAATACTGTGCTGGTTACCAGATAGGTAGGATGTAAGGGTAGATTTATCATATATAGATATATAGATACTCATTATACGTGCTGGTTACGATAGGTAGGATGTAAGGGGAATTTATTAATAGATATTAGATATCATATCTGTGCTGGTTACCGGATAGGTAGGATTATGTAGGGTAGATAGATTTATCATATATAGATATATAGATATCATATAAGTGCTGTTCCGGATAGGTAAGAGTGTAAGGTAGTAGATTTATCATATATAGAATATAAGATACATATACTGTGCTGGTTACCGGATAGGTAAGATGTAAGGGTATGAATTTATCATATATAGATATATAGATATCATATACTGTGCTGGTTACCGGATAGGTAGGATGTAAGGTAGTTTATCATACAAGATATATAGATATCATATACTGTGCTGGTTACGGAAGGTAGGATGTGTAAGGGTAGATTTATCATATATAGATAATAGATACATTACTGTGCTGGTTACCGGATAGGTAGGATGTAAGGGTAGATTTATAATATATAGATATATAGATACCATATACTGTGCTGGTTACCGATAGGTAGGATTGTAAGGGTAGATTTATCATATATAGATATATAGATACCATATACTGTGCTGGTTACCGGATAGGTAGGATGTTAGGGTAGATTTTCATATATAGATATATAGATACCATATACTGTGCTGGTTACCGGATAGGTAGGATGTAAGGTAATAGATTTATCATATATAGATATATAGATATCAATTACGTGCTGGTTACCGGATAGGTAGGATGTAAGGGTAGATTTATCATATATAGATATATAGATACCATATAATGTGCTGGTTACCGGATAGGTGAGTGTAAGGGTAGTAGATTTATCATAATAGATATATAGATACCATATACTGTGCTGGTTACCGGATAGGTAGGTAGGATAGGGTAAGGGTAGATTTATCTATATAGATATATAGATACATATACTGTGCTGGTTACCGATAGGTAGGTGTAAGGGTAGATTTATCATAAGATATATAGATACCATATACTGTGCTGGTTACCGGATAGGTAGGAGATGTAAGAGGTAGATTTATCATATATAGATATATAGATATCATATACTGTGCTGGTTACCGGATAGGTAAGTGTAAGGGTAGATTTATCATATATAGTATAAGTATCCATATACTGTGCTGGTTACCGATAGGTAGGTTTGGTGTAGGTTAGATTTATATATATAGATATCATATACTGTGTGGTTACCGATAGGTAAGAGTGTAAGGTAGATTTATCATATATAGATATATAGATATTATACTGTGCTGGTTACCGGATAGGTAGGATGTAAGGGTATTTATCATATATAGATATAAATACTGCGCTGGTTACCAGATAAGGTAGTAGATGTAAGGGTAGATTTTAGATTTTTATAATATATAGATATATAGATATCATATACTGTTGCTGGTTACCGGATAGGTAGGATAGGATGTAAGGTGTAGATTATCATATATAGATATATAGTACATATAGGTGTTCAGATTAAAAGTTTTATCATAAAAATGGTGTAATTGCCTATACCATAGTGTGTTAGTCAATGTTTAAATAATATCTAGGTTTGGGCATTTACAAATTAGCACCATTTAACGATAGAATTTTATAGAATATCCCATATACTGTGCTGGTTACCGAGTAGGATGTAAGGGTAGATTTATATATATAGATATAGATACAATATACGTGCTGGTTACCGAGATAGGTAGGATGTAAGGGTAGATTTCATATATAGATAATAATAGATACCATTATACTGTGCTGGTTACCGGATAGGTAGGATGTAAGGGTAGATTTATCATATATAGATAATAGATACCATATACTGTGTGGTTACCGGATAGGTAGGATGTAAGGGTAGATTTATCATATATAGATATATAGATCTCATATACTGTGCTGGTTACGGATAGGTAGGATGTAAGGGTAGATTTATCATATATTAGTATATAGATACCATATACTGTGCTGGTTACCGGATAGGTAGGATGTAAGGGTAGATTATCATATATAGATATATAGATACATATATACTGTGCTGGTTACCGGATAGGTAGGATGTAAGGGTAGATTTATCATATATAGATATATAGATACCATATACTGTTTCTTACCGGATAGGTAGGATGTAAGGGTAGTAGATTTATCATATGATATATAGATACCATATACTGTGCTGGTTACGGATAGGTAGGATTGTAAGGGTAGATGATTTATCATATATAGATATAGATACCATATACTGTGCTGGTTACCGGATAGGTAGGATGTAAGGGTAGATTTATAATATAGATATATAGATACCATATACTGTGCTGGTTACCGGAAGGTAGGATGTAGGGTAGATTTACATATATAGATATCATAGATACATATACGTGCTGGTTACCGGATAGGTAGGATTAAGGGTAGATTTATCATATATAGATATATAGATATCATATACTGTGCTGGTTACCGGATAGGAGGATGTAAGGGTTGATTATCATATATAGATATATAGATACCATATTACTGTGCTGGTTACCGGATAGGTAGGTGTAAGGGTAGATTTATCATATATAGATATAGAGATACATATACTGTGCTGGTTACCGGATAGGTAGGAGTTGGTAAGGGTTGGTTTATCATATTAGATATATAGATACATATACTGTGCTGGTTACGGTATAGGTAGGATGTAAGGGTAGATTATCATATATAATATAAGATACCATATACTGTGCGGTTACCGGATAGTATAGGATGTAAGGGTAGATTTACTATAATAGAATATAGGACATATTACTGTGCTGGTTACCGAGGTAGGGGTAGGTGTAAGGGTAGATTTATCATATATAGATATATAGATACCATATACTGTGCTGGTTACCGGATAGGTAGGATGAAGGGTGAGTATTATTCTAAGGGTGAGAGTTTATCATCTATAGATATAGAAATACCATATACGTGCTGGTTACCGGTAGTAAGGATGTAAGGGTAGATTTATCATATATAGATTATAGATACCATATACTGTGTGGTTACTGGTTAGGTAGGTAGGATGTAAGGGTAGATTTATCATATATAGCTATAGAAATACCATATACTGTGCGGTTACCGGATAGGTAGGATGTAAGGGTAGATTTATTATATAGATATAGATATCATATACTGTGCTGGTTACCACTGGTAGGTAGGATGTAAGGGTAGATTTATCATATATAGATATAGAAATACCATATACTGTGCTGGTTACCCGATAGGTAGGATGTAAGGGTAGATTTATCATATATAGATATATAGATACCATATTACTGTGCTGGTTACCGATAGTAGGATGTAGAGTGGTAGATTTATCATATATAGATATATAGATACCATATACTGTGCTGGTTACCGGATAGGTAGGATGTAAGGGTAGATTTATCATATATAGATATATAGTACCATATACTGTGCTGGTTACGGATAGGTAGGATGTAGGGTAGATTTATTCATATATAGAATATAGATACCATATACTGTGCTGGTTACGGATAGGAGGATGTAAGGGTAGATTTATCATATATAGATATCATATACTGTGCTGGTTACCGGATAGGTAAGATGTAAGGGTAGATTTATCATATATAGATATCAAATACTGCGCTGGTTACCAGATAAGTAGGATGTAAGGGTAGATTTTTATCATATATAGATATATAGATACCATATACTGTGCTGGTTACTGGATAGGTAGGATGTAAGGGTAGATTTATCATATATAGATAGATGTATCATATACTGTGCTGGTTACCGGATAGGTAGGATGTAAGGGTAGATTTATCATATATAGATATCAATACTGCTGGTTACCGATAAGTAGGATGTAAGGGTAGATTTTATCATATATAGATATATGATATCATATACTGTGCTGGTTACCGGATAGGTAGGATTAAGGGTAGATTTATCATATATAGATATATAGATACATATACTGTGTGGTTACCGGATAGGTAGGAGTGTAAGGGTAGATTTATCATTATAGATAATAGATATCATTACTGTGCTGGTTACGGGATAGGTAGGATTGAAGGGTAGATTTATCATATATAGATAATAGATACATATACTGTGGCTTGTTACCAGATAGGTAGGATGTAAGGGTAGATTAATTATCATAATAGATATATAGATACCATATACTGTGCTGTGGTTACCGGATAGGTAGGATGTAAGGGTAGATTTATCATATATAGATAATAGATACCATATACTGTGTTGGGTACCGGATAGGTAGGATGTAAGGGTAGATTTATCATATATAGATATATAGATACCATATACTGTGCTGGTTACCGGATAGGTAGGATGTAAGGGTAGATTTATCATATATAGATATATAGATACCATATACTGTGCTGGTTACCGGATAGGTAGGATGTAAGGGTAGATTATCATATATAGATATATAGATACCATATACTGTGCTGGTTACCGGATATAGGTAGGATAAGGGTAGATTTATCATATATAGATAGATAGATACCATATACTGTGCTGGTTACCGGATAGGTAGGATGTAAGGGTAGATTTATACATATAAGATATATAGATACCATATACTGTGCTCTACCGGTAGGTAGGATGTAAGGGTAGATTTATCATATATAGATATATAGATAGCATTACTGTGCTGGTTACCGGATAGGTAGGATGTAAGGGTAGATTTATCATATATAGATATATAGATATACATATACTGTGCTGGTTACCGGATAGGTAGGATGTAAGGGTAGATTTATCATATATAGATATATAGATACCAATACTGTGCGGTTACGGATAGGTAGGATGTAAGGGTAGATTTATCATATATAGATATATAGATATCATATACTGTGCTGGTTACCGGATAGGTAGGATGTAAGGGTAGATTTATCATATATAGATATCAAATACTGCGCTGGTTACCAGATAAGTAGGATGTAAGGGTAGATTTTTATCATATATAGATATATAGATATCATATACTGTGCTGGTTACCGGATAGGTAGGATTTGTAAGGGTAGTTATCATTTATAGATATATAGATACCATATACTGTGTTGGTTACCGGAAGGTAGGATGTAAGGGTAGATTTATCATATATAGATACTAGATATCATTACTGTGCTGGGAAGGGATAGGTAGGATGTAAGGGTAGATTTATCATATATAGATACATAGATATCATATATACTGTGCTGGTTACCGATAGGTAGGAGTGTAAGGGTAGATTTATCATATATAGATATATAGATACCATATACTGTGCTGGTTACCGGATAGGTAGGATGTAAGGGTAGAGATTATCATAATAGATAGAATAGATACCATATACTGTGCTGGTTACGGATAGGTAGGATGTAAGGGTAGATTTATCATATAAGATAATAGATACCATATACTGTGTGGTTACCGGATAGGTAGGATGTAAGGGTAGATTATCATATATAGATATATAGATACCATATACTGTGCTGGTTACCGGATAGGTAGGATGTAAGGGTAGATTTATCATAATAGATATATAGATACCATATACTGTGCTTACCGGATAGGTAGGATGTAAGGGTAGATTTATCATATATAGATATATAGATACCATATACTGTGCTGGTTACCGGATAGGTAGGATTGTAAGGGTAGATTTATCATATATAGATATATAGATACCATATACTGTGCTGGTTACCGGATAGGTAGGATGTAAGGGTAGATTTTATTTCATAGATAGATTATAGATACCATTACTGTGCTGGTTACCGGAAGGTAGGATGTAAGGGTAGATTATCATATATAGATATATAGATACCATATACTGTGGGTTACCGGATAGGTAGGATATAAGGTAGATTATCATATATAGATATATGATACCATTACTGTGCTGGTTACCGATAGGTAGGATGTAAGGGTAGATTTATCATATAAGATATAGAGATAATATACTGTGCTGGTTACCGGATAGGTAGGATGTAAGGGTAGTTTATCATATATAGATATATAGATACATATACTGTGCTGGTTACCGGATAGGTAGGATGTAAGGGTTGATTATCATATATAGATATATAGATACCATATACTGTGCTGGTTACCGGATAGGTAGGATGTAAGGGTAGATTTATCATATATAGATATATAGATACCATTTACTGTGTCGGTACCGGATAGGTAGGATGTAAGGGTAGATTTATCATATAGATATATAGATACCATATACTGTGCTGGTTACCGGATAGGTAGGATGTAAGGGTAGATTTATCATATATAGATATATAGATACCATATTCTGTGCTGGTTACCGGATAGGTAGGATGAAGGGTAGATTTATCTATATAAGATATATAAGATACCATATACGTGCTGTGGTTACCGATAGGTAGGTGTGTAAGGGTAGATTTATCATATATAGATATATAGATATCATATACTGTGCTGGTTACTGGATAGGTAGGATGTAAGGGTAGATTTATCATATATAGATATAGAAATACCATATACTGTGCTGGTTACCGGATAGGTAGGATGTAAGGGTAGATTTATCATATATAGATATTATAGATACCATATACTGTGCGGTTACCTGGTGATTAGTGGATGTAAGGGTAGATTTTCATATATAGATATAGAAATACCATATACTGTGCTGGTTACCGGATAGGTAGGATGTAAGGGTAGATTTATCATATTAGATATAAGATACATATACTGTGCTGGTTACCGATAGGTAGGAGTAGGGTAGATTTATCATATATATATATAGATACCATATACTGTGCTGGTTACCGGATAGGTAGGATGTAAGGGTAGATTTATCATATATAGATATATAGATACCATATACTGTGCTGGTTACCGGATAGGTAGGATGTATGGGTAGATTTATCATATATAGATATATAGATACCATATACGTGTGGTTACCAGGATAGGTAGGATGTAAGGGTAGATTATCATATATAGATATATAGATACCTATACTGTGCTGGTTACGGATAGGTAGGATGTAAGGGTAGATTTATCATATATGATATATAGATATTATATGTGCTGTTACCGAGATAGGGAGGTGTAAGGGTAGATTTATCAATATAGATATATAGATTCATATACTGGCTGGTTACCGGATAGGTGGGATTGTAAGGGTTAGATTTATCATATATAGATATATAGATATCATATACTGTGCTGGTTACCGGATAGGTAGGATGTAAGGGTAGATTTATCATATATAGATATATAGAAGTAGTGTAGCACCTATATTACTGTCCTTTCGTGTTTGTAATAAGCTTTCCTATCAGAATATTTTTCCACATTCTTAAAAGACATTCCTTTAGCAATGTCCCTGGGGTAAAGGTGTCACAAGATGTGTTTTAATAGCCCGGCATTCATTGGTCAAGCCTTTATTGTCTTAGGACAAAGTCTTAATAAGTTCTTATCCAGTCTGTATTGTTCTAACTACAAGGTGCGCCCTGGGGGGGTAAAGATGTCACAGGATGTGTTTTAATAGCTAATTGTATTAGCTGTTTAGTAAAATATTAAACATTTGTAAATAGTTTAAGATGGAACAGCAAATCATTTTATTATTGCGTTATAAAATAAAAGTTTTAAACAATAAGTAATTTTTGTTTAATACATGTTCATGACACTGTAACTATTTTATTTTTACTATTTTATGTAACTTAATGTATTATATTTATAGTAAAATATTTAACATTTGTCAAATAGTTTTAGATGTAACAGCAAATCATCTTATTGTGCTATAAAATAAACACACACACACACACACACACACACAGAAGTCTATAGTGTGGAAATGATGTATTTGTCCAATATTTAAAGATACAATGAATAAATAAAACTAATTTAATCATTATATTGTTAGACACGGTACAATTCTCTACTACACATTATATTGTTATGAAATACAGCAATCTATTAAAAATGTTACTAAAATAAGCTCCTAATTTTGATAAATATGTTTTCTTTAAAACCACATGTTTTTAATATATGTAGCATATTATTGTTTTTAAATGACAATCAAAATATTCACCAAAACTCCAAGATCCCTTTCCAACAGGGATTCACTTAACACAGAGCCATTTATAGTATAAGCAGCACAAGGATTTTTAAGTCCAAAATGCATCACCTTACATTTATCAACATTGAATCCCATCTGCCACTTAGCAGCCCAATGTGACAATCTATTTCGATTCACCTGCAAGGATTCTCTCTGTAACTTTAAATGGTTGACAAAGTTTTGGGGCATCAGCAAACACAGAAACCTTGCTGACAATACCCACTTCCAAATCATTAATAAATAGATTAAATAGAAGCGGCCCCAACACAGAACCCTGTGGCACCCCACTTAGCACTTTAGTCCATAATGATGAAGCCCCATTAACAACTACTCTCTGCATCCTATTCATTAACCAATTTTCTATCTATGTACAAATGTGACTCCCCAGACCAACAGACCTTAGCTTATTCATTAGTCGCCTATGGGGGACTGTATCAAAAGCCTTTGCAAAATCCAAGTAAACTACATCTACTGCTATGCCAGAGTCTAAATTTCTACTTACTTCCTCATAAAAGCCAAGCAAGTTAGTTTGACAAGATCTATTCCTCCTAAATCCATGCTGGTTACTACTTATAATGTCAGTCCTTGAAACATACTCTAGAACATGTTCCCTTATTAAACTTTCTAGTATTTTCCCCTACCACTAAAGGTAAACTTACAGGCCTGTAATTATTTGAATTACATCAGTTTTTTTCCAATCCAGAGTGACACTTCCGGACATGAGGCAATCTGCAAAAATAAGAAACAATGGCCTGGCTCCCATTAGAGGATGTATTTTATCTGGTCCAGGATCTTTGTTAATATTAACCTTATTTAGTTGCTTCTGCACCATATCCACAGTTAACCAAAGTGCCAAGATCCGACCTTTCCTTTTTTGTGCCACTACTAAAATGCTCACGCAGGCCCTTATAATCTCCCGTTTTGACTACTGACACATTGTGTTACTGGATCTCCCAACCAGTCATCTCTACCCTCTCTAGTCTATCTAATCCCTCGTCTTGACCACTGTAACATTCTGCTACATGTCATCATGCCTGTCATCTCTCCCCTCCCCAGTCTTAAACTCAGCAGTTCGTATGTATGAAGCTATTTCATTTTTATTTATCTGTACAATTGCTTACACTTACCCACATTGTTTGTATTCTCTGTATGTTATAATGTACAGCGCTGCGTACCCAAGTGGGGGCTTTATAAATAAACTATACATACATACTGTATAATCTGTATTGTTATAATGTACAGCGCTGCGTACCCAAGTGGGGGCTTTATAAATAAAATTATACATATATACTATACTCTGTGCTATCTGTATTTGGATCTTCTATAGCTGTGCATTAATTCTCATAAGCACCCACTGAATCCCTAGCCTAGCATGTAGCAGTGGTAGTATTTCTGAAAATACTAACCTGGAGGTCCTTGCTTTAATCTTGGCTCCTAGCTCTCATAAATCATTTTCAAGGTCCTATCCTCATCCTCTAACTTTGTCATTGGCGCCAATGTGAACCAAGACAGACGGGTCACTCCCAGTCCCACCCATTAATCAGTCTACATAATCCACCACATTCTGAACCCTAACACCTGGCAGGCAACACACAGTTCGGCATGAAGGGGACTCCATTCTATAATAACCCTAACCCTACCACAACCACCTGTCTAGCCTCCCTGGTCCTAAGTTCACCCACCCCTGTGTTATCAATGGCAGTTTCCTGGGTGCTCAAGGGATTAGCCCGATGACTTTAAAGGCAGTCAAATTTCTGTGATCATCATTTTTATACATGTTTAAGAAATTGATCTTGAATGTTCCCCAAGTGGTGTTATCAAATTTCTGTGTAAGTGAAAATTATATTTGTGTATGCAAAAACATTGTAACTTGTGTAATAAATTATAATAAACATATTTCACATTTGTTAAATAGTTTAAGGAGTAATAGCAAAGCTTCTTATTATTGTGTTAAAAACTAAAAACACATGTATAGAAGTCTATAGCATGGAAATCTACTACTACACATTATATTGTAATGAAATACAGCAATCTATTAACAATATATCACTAAAACAAGGTCCATATTTTGATAAACACGTTTGCTCGCTTTAAAACCATATATGTGTAAGCAAAAAAAAAAAAAAAAGAAAAACTAACCATAGTTAGGTTAAATTGCAGGGAGTTTCATGGTCACTTAGTATGATGTGTACAGATAACAAATTAGAGTGTAACCATTGGTCAGTTAGTTTGGTTTGAACAAATAAAGTACTGTCTATTATATTTCTTTTATGGAACTTTCTTGTAATAAAAGTAAAATATTTAACCTTTATCAAATAGTTTTAAACAGTAACAGCTAATTTGGTGTGGACAGATAAAAATTACACTAATTTTTTCTATGTAAAAATGTATAGCAAAATATTTAACATTTGCCAAATAGTTAAAAAAAAAAACCAGAAATTTGTCTTATTATTGTTTTACAAAATAAATACACATGGAACTTTCTTGTAATAAATTATAGTAAACTATTTAACATTTGTCAAATATTTTAAGAAGTAATAGCAAACTTGGTGTCAACAGATAAAAATTACACTATTTTTCTCTGTAACAATTTATAGTAAAATTTTTAACATTTTATTATTATTATAATTATTGTGGATTTATATAGCGCCAACATCTTCCGTGGCGCTTTACAGTTGCATTAATATATATAAGGAAAACATACATGTTACATACATGGGTAGAGCAAGTAATACAAAGTGCAAATAATTTAAGTGCTGATCCAGCAGAATTCAGTGTGGTAAGTTACAGCATTACTGTGGTACAATAGGATTAGAGATGTTCGAGACTGATGAGTTTCGTCCCGTTTTCGGATTTTCGAATTTTCGAAAAAATTCGAAAATCCGAAAACGGACCCATAGAAGTCTATGGGAGAAAAAAATTTGAAAGTTTCTATCAATTTGAATGGTGAAATAGTAATAGTAGGTTACTGTAAATAACACAGGGACCTGGGAATGTCGTGGGAACATAAATAAATAAGTAAACTCATTTAACAATCTATCTTTCCTCATGATCGGGTGCTGTTTTCGGGCTTCGTTGGGCTAATTTTCGAGGGTTACCCAAATCGAAACACTACGTTCGAGGGTTACCAATATCACAAATACGAGGGTTACCGAAATCAGCTTGTACATTTCGAGGTTTTGGCGAAATCGGCACAAACATTCGAGGGTTACTGAATCGATCCCCACCTACGATACAAGTTTTTACGAGGGTTACCGAAATCGATCCCCACCTACGATACAAGTTTTCGAGAGTTACCGAAATCGATCCCCACCTACGATACGAGCTTTCCAGGGTTACCAAAATCGACCCATACTTTCGAGGGTTACCGAAATCGACCCATACTTTTTGAGGTTACCGAATCGACCCATACTTTTCGAGGTTACCGAAATCGACCCATACTTTCGAGGGTTGTACCAAAAAACGGCGCTAAAAATCGAAAACTTGGAAAATTTGAGTTTCTGAAAAATCCGGCCGTTCCGAAGTTTCGGCGGATTTGATTCGAAACTGGGTTCTATTAGAACCCAAAGTACATCTCTAAATAGGATCTGAGGACCCTGCCCGAGAGCTTACAGTCTAGAGGAGATGGGGATGAGACTTAAGGTGAAGCAGATCAGTACTGTAAACTAAGTTTGTCATGGGTTTATAACTATCGGTCTGTGATGGTCAGTAGAAGGGTAGAAGTTCCAGGTCCAGATTGTAACCTTACAATCGAGAGGATAGGAATGAACATAGGTGACAGGATCAGTATCTGTAACTAAGTTTGTCAGTGGATTATAACTAGTGCGGTCCTGTGATGGTCAGTAAGGGGGGTAGAAGTGTCCAGGTCCAGATTGTAACCTCACAGTCTAGAGGGATGGGGGATGAGGACTAAGGTGAAAGATCAGTATCTGTAACTAAGTTGTCAGTGGATTATAACTAGTCGGTCCTGTGATGGGTTCGTAAAGGGTAGAAGTGTCATGTCCAGATTGTAACCTACAGTCTAGAGGAGATGGGGATGAGACATAAGGTGAAGATATATCTGTAACTAAGTTGTCAAGTGGATTAACTAGTCGGTCTGTGGATGGGTCAGTAAGGGTAGAAGTGACCAGGTCAGATTGTAACCTTACAGTCTAGAGGATATGGGAATGAGACAAAGGTGAAAGATCAGTATCATGTAACTAAGTTGTCAGTGGATTATAACTAGTCGGTCTGTGATGGGTCGTAAGAGGGGTAGAATGGTCCAGGTCCAGATTGTAACCTTACAGTCTAGAGGATATGGGGATGAAGACATAAGGTGGACAGATCAGTATCTGTAACTAAGTTGTCAGTGGATTAAATATCTTCAGTCTGTGATGGGTCAGTAAGAGGGTGAAGTTTCCGGTCCAGATGTAACCCTTACAGTCTAGAGGAGATGGGGATGAGACATAAGGTAAGCAGATCAGTATCTGTAACTAAGTTGTCAGTGGATTATACCTCGTGGTGTCTGTGATGGGTCAGTAAGAGGGCTAGGAGTGTCCAGACCAGACTGTACACCTTGCAGTCTAAGAGGAGATGGGATGAGACATGAAGTGAAGCAGATCAGTATCTGTAGCTAAGTTGTTCAGTATAACTAGTCGTCTGTGATGGGTCAGTAAGAGTGGTAGAAGTGTCAGGTCCAGATTGTAACCTTACAGTCTAGAGGAGATGGGATATGACATAAGGTGACAGATCGTATCTGTAGCCTAAGTTTCACGTGATTAACTAGTCGGCTGTGATGGGTCCAGTAAAAGTGTAGAAGTGGTCCAGTCCGATGTAACCTTACCAGTCTAAGGGCGAGGGGATGAGACATCAAGTGTGACAGATCATATCTGTAACTTAAGGTTGTGTCAGTGGGGTTAAGCCGAGCACGTGCTTGGAGCCTAAGAACAATAGAATCACGGTACAATGCGTGTACTTTCGGGCAGTACGAGGGTAAGACCACCCGCGTCACAGTCGTCAATTGAAAGCCCCGGTTCCGAGCTAGAGAGATGGGGATGAGGACATAAGGTGGACAGACGTATACTTAACTAATTTTTCAGTGGATTATACTAGTCCTGTGCTGGGTCGAATAATAGGGCGATAGAAGTGTTCAGGCCAGTACTAAGTCTTACGGGCATAGGTGGAATGAGGAAAAAGTGATTAGCACGTATTTTAATATCGGTTATCAGTAGAGGAGTTGTCGGAGCAGGGGGTATCGAAAAACAATTTGAGCATGTACTGTGAGCTGAGGGTCAGTAGGAAGTGATGGTCCAGGTCTCATGATATCGTGAGCCTAATCAACGAATGGCAAGTGGTTGGCCGAGGCTCGGTGAGATTTAAGTGGTAGAGGTGACGTGTGAGAACTAGAAAGGTAGATGGGGTAGTGACAGTAGAAGGTCGAGGAAGAAAGGTCGCGGGAGGAGCAGGGGAGGCAGCACGAAACGTCCTGTGATACGGGCGTGGGAAGAGGTGATCAGAGGCGGAGGAGGAAGACAGTTAGCAGAGCGAGGTTACCCTTGGGTAGAATCTGTTTATCATCATCAAGATTATGGGGGTTTGTAGTTGGAGAAGATAGGATAAGTTAGCAGCATAATTGGATTTTTTCGGGTGGAATGGGAAGCCAGGAGAGAGTGTTGACAGGAGAGTGGCAACATGTGGGAAGTGGAAGAAGTGTTGAAGTGGAGGCCTGGCAGAGTAAGTGAGATATAGGAGGTCTGCTGTATAGCTTCTGGATAGGCGGAGTGTTCCGAGTCAGGGTGTAGGTGCCTGGGTAAGAATACAGCGATGTAACGGTAGACAGTGCTGGGTATCATTGCTTGACAGATCTTGCCAGTCCGAGCAGTAGTAGCGGGCCTGATGATAAGACGATGTGCTAATTTTTATGCGACAATCCGGACGTGCTACTCTTACGCTAGACAATAGCTATCCTGCACCAAGGTTCCGGGCTCACGTGGGGTCCCATCTCGTGACAACACCACTTGGGGAACATTCAAATCAATTTCTAACATGTATAAATGATGATCACAGAAATTTGACGCCTTAAAGTCATCAGGCTAATCCCTTGAGCACACCCTGAAACTGCCATTGGTAACTTCAGGGGTGGGTGAACTGACCAGGGAGGCTGACAGTGGTTGTGTAGGGTTAGGGTTATTATGAAGGGAGTCCCCCTTGCATCCAACTGGTTGTTGCTGCCAGGTGTTAGGGTTCGAATGTGGTGATTATGTAACGATTAATGGGTGGGAACTGGGAGTGAACCCGTCTGTCGTGGGTTCACATTGGCGGCCATGAGCAAGGTTAGAGGAGGAGGATAGGAACCTTAACATGATTTATGAGAGCTAGAAGCCAAGATTAAAGCGGACCTGCCAGGTTAGTATTTTCAGAATACTACCACTGCTACTGCTAGGCTAGGATTCAGTGGGTGCTTATGAGAATTAGTGCACAAGCTATAGAAGATCCAATACAGATAGCAAGAGTATAGTATATAGTATAAATACTACTTTTATCATACCTATTAGATAGAACACATAGCATAACGATTTCCCAGAGTGAGTATATAAGACACAAACTTTATCATATGGGTCCTATTAATAAAAGAGTAAAATTCACCTGGGTGAGTTTTATACTATTTCAATATATCCTATTACATACGAAATGAGGAGAAGGATATCCCCGAATAAAGGTGTGGATTTTACACTGATTATCATGAATCACTAGTATATAAATGAGAAATTGCAACCTGGGGAGTTTTGAGACAAAACTAATTGTATCAGGAGGCCTAGTTAATAAAATAGAGAAAATTCGCTGGAATGAGTTTTACACTAATATTATCTATCCTTAGATACATGGAAAAAATTCACCTGTGATTGAGTTTTACAACTACTTTCTCTTCTAGAATCCAAAATATCGAGAGATGAAAATTCGCCTCATGGAGGAGTTTTACAACACTATTTACTATATCCTATTTATAAATATGAGACAAATTCCCCGGTGATTTACACTATTTATCATATCCTATTAATAAATAGAGAAAATGCCCCTGGGGTTTTATACCTATGTAAATCATATCTATTCTAAAAATAGAAAATTGCAGTGACCCTGGGTGAGTTTTACACTAGGTTTATCATATCCTATTATAAAAGAGAGAAAATTCCCTGTGGTGGGAGTTTTACACGTTTTATATGCCTATTAATTAATTAGAGAAAATTCCTGGGTGGGTTTTACCTATTTACTATAATCCTATATAATTAAATAGAGAAAAGTCCCCTTGGTGAGTTTTTTTGAAGCGCTGGGGATTTATCCATTCTAGTATTAAATAGAAAGTTCCCTGGGTGAAGTTTTTACACTATTATATTATTCCTATTAATAAATTAGAAAGATTCCCTGGTGAGGTCTATATACATACTATTTATCATATACACTAAATTCTAAAATAGAGTAAACTTCCGCCTGGGTGGAGTTTTAACACTATTATAGATGCCTCGATTAAAAATCGAAATAAGTCCCTAGTGGCTTTTTACCTATTTGGATCATATCCTTATTAAACAAGGAAAATTCACTCAGTTGGAGAATGGTTCCCTGTTGTGACACATAGTTTATCAATATCCTATTAGTAAGAATAGAGATAAATTCCCCTGAGTGAGTTTTACCTATTTATCATAAATCCTATTAATAAATAGAGACATTACCCTGGTGAGTTTCACCATATTATCAATTTCGCTAGTGTAGATTAAAATAGAAAATTCCCCTGGGTGAGTTTTACACTCAATTTATTACATATCCTATACAAAATAGAGAAATTCCTCTGGTGAGTTTTATACTTATTTATCATATCCTATAAGAAAATAGAGAAACTTCCCCTGGGTGAGTTTTTCACTATTGAATCCTATTAGTACGTAATAAGTAACGCAGAAATTCCCCTGGGTGAGTTTTACCGGAGAGCTCAGTTGATCATATCCTACTTAAAAATATAGACAAATTCCCTCCGCTGTGAGTTTTACACTATTATCATAGCATATTAATAAATAGAGAAAATTTCCCTGGTTGAGTTTTACACCATTTATCATATCCTAGTTAATAAAATAGCGAAAATTCATCTGGGTGATTTTTACACTATTATCATAGTCCTATTAATAAAATATAAAAATTCATCTGGTGATTTTACTTGTTATCATATCCTATTATAAAATGAGAAAGTCCCTGGGTGAGTTTTACACTATTTATTATATCCTGTTAATACACTAGAGAAAATTCACCTGGGTGGTTTTACCTATCTATCATATCCTAATTATAATAAGAAAAATTCCCCTGGGTGAGTTTACAACACTATTCACTCCTATTAATAAAATATAGAAATTCCCCTGGGTGAGTTTTTACACTATTTATCACATCCTATTAATAAAATAGAGAAAATTCCCCTGGGTGAGTTTTTATACTATTTTCATATCCTATTAATAAAATAGAAAAATCCCCTGGTGAGTTTGACACTATATTATCACATCCTATTAATAAAATAGAGAAAATTCCCCGGGTGGTTTTACACTATTTATCATCATCCTATTAATAAAATAGAGAAAATTCCCCTGGTGAGTTTTTACAACATTTAATCATATCCTAATTATAAAATATAGAAAAGGGTTTCCCCCTGGGTGAGTTTTACAATCTATTTTCATATCAATATTAATAAAATAGAAGTTCTTTATGGATCCATAGATTATTCCAATAGCTAAAAGGGTTTGGAGATACAAGGCCCTTTACATAAAATAGCTCAGTCTTACTTCATTGAATATTTCATAAGAAACTGGATAATTTTCCTAAAAATAAAAAAAATGGCAAGTTACTGGTATTGATAAACATAGAATTGGAGGGTTATCCAGATTGTAACTTTACAGTCTAGAGGAGATGGGGATGAGACATAAGGTGAAGCAGATCAGTATCTGTAACTAAGTTGTCAGTGGGTTATAACTAGTCAGTCTGTGATGGGTCAGTAAGAAGGGTCCAGGTCCAGATTGTGACCTTGCCTGAAGAGGTGAGTTTTGAGGGTGCGTTTAAAGATATGAAGTGATGGCGAGTGACGTATAAAGCGAGGAAGAAAGTTCCAGAGCAGGGAGGCAGCACGAGAAAAGTCCTGTATACGGGCGTGGAAGGAGGTGATCAGAGCGGATGAGAGGAGAAGATCATTAGCAGAGCGGAGGTTACGCCTTGGGTAGTATCTGTTTATCAGATCAGAGATATATGGGGGGTTGTATTGGAGAGAGTAGGATAAAGTTAGCAGCTTAAATTGGATTTTTTCGGGTGATGGGAAGCCAGTGGAGAGATTGACAGAAAGGGGCAGCATGTTATAGACCATAATACTTTGCTGGTTCCCAGAGATAGGTATGATGTAAGGGTAATTTATCATATATAGATCTATCGATACCATAACTGTGCTGTTACCGGATAGGGGGGACAGGGGGGGCGAGGGATGAAGGGTGAGTGGGGTGTAAAAAGAGGTTCTCATAAATAGCTATATGAATACACATATACATCATACTACATTTGGGGAGGCGGGGCGGTAGGGGGGGGTGGGTCGGTAAATAAATAAGGAGGGGAACACATAATGATGGTGCCAAAAAAAATAATGATAGATCTATAATACCATATACTGTTGCTTTGTTACCGGTATAGTCGATTACGGGTAAGATTTATCATATATAGATATTGATAACCCATATCTGTCTGGTTTACCAGATAGGTATGATGCAGGGTAGATGTATCATATATAGATCTAAACTCAAGATTGATGTGACTGGTGCTGGTTTACCAGATAGGTAGGATAGGGTAAGAATTTACATATATAGATATATAGATACCATATACAGTGCTGGTTACCCAGATAGGTAGGATGTAAAAGGATAGATTTATATATATAGAGATATAGATACCAGAACAGTGCTGGTTTACCGATAGTAGGATTGTACAAGGAGATTTAAAACATCATCATAGAATATCTAGATCTCATACTGTGGCTGGTTACCGGGATGGTAGGCATGTAGGTAGGCTGTGTTATCATATATAGATATACAGATACCATAGCTGTGCTGTTAACCCGGATAGGGTAGTGATGTATGTAGATTTATCATATATATATATATGATATCATATACTGTTTTGGCCTGGTTAAACCAGATGAGTAGGATGTAGGGTACGATTTATCCATATATAGATATATAGATACATATTACATCGCTGGTTACCAAGATAGGTAGTGAGGAAAGGTAAATTTATCATACATGAGATATACTAGATATTTCCATATACTGTGCTGGTTACCGGATCGGTAGGATGTAAAGGGTAGATTTTCATATATAGATATAAGCATATCATATACTGTGCGGTTACCGGATAGGTAGAGTACGTAGATTTTAATATATAGATCATATGATACATATACTGTGCTGGTTTACGATAGGTGATGTAAGGGTAGAATTTTATCATATAAAAAATACAAGATATATAAGATACCTATACTGTGCTGGTTACCGGATAGGTAGGATGTAAAGGTAGATTATCTGACATAGATATATAGATATCATATACTGTGCTGGTTACCGGAGAGTAGGATGTACGGGTAGATTTATCATATATAGATATATTAGATACCATATACTGTGCTGGTTACCGGATAGTAGGATGTAAGGGTAGATTTATCATATATATATATATAGATACCATATACTGTGCTGTTACAGATAGGTAAGGATGTAGGTAAGAATTTTACATATAGATTATAGATATCAAAAAAAAATATACTGTGCTGGTTACGCGTATAGGTAGGATGTAAGGGTAGATTGTATCATATATGATTATAGATACCATATACTGTGCTGGTTACCGGATAGGTAGGAGTAAGGTAATTTACATATATAGATAGAGATATCATATACTGTGGCTGGTTACGCGGAGAGGTAGGATGTAGGGTAGATTTATCATATATATATTATAGATACCATATACTGTGCTGGTTACGGATAGGGGGATGTAGGGTCGATTTATCATATATAGATATATAGATACCATATACTGTGCTGGTTACCGGATACGGTAGGATGTAAGGGTAGATTTTTATCATATATAGATATACTAGATATCATAACTGGTGCTGGTTACAGATAGGTAGGCTGTAAGGGTAGATTTTATCCATATATAGATATTAATAACAATATACTGTGCTGGTTTACCGGATAGGTTAGGATGTAAGGGTAGATTTATCATATTAGATATATAAGATATCTATACATTTGCGGGTTACACCGGATAGGTTAATATGTAGGGATATTTATCATAATAAGATTATAGATTATCAATACTGTGCTGGTTACCAGATAGGTATGCTGTAAGGTAGATTTATCATATATATATATCATAATCTGTTGCTGGTTACCTGATAGGGTAGAATTTAAGGTAATTTTCCTATATAGATATTAAGATAAGCATATACTAGTGCTGTTTACCGGATAGGTAGGATTTAAGTGTAGATTATGCATACTATAGATATCACCGATACTGACTACTAACTGCGCTGGTTACCAATAAGTAGGATGTAAGGGTAGATTTTTATCATATATAGATATATAGATAATCATACATATACTGAATGCTGGGTTCCGGATATGTTAGGATTAAGGTGATTATCAGATATAGATATATAGATACCATCAGGGTGATTCAATAAAAGTTCTTATCATTACACATGGTTGCTAATTTTTTTCCTCACCAATCAGATGTTAGCTTCAAATGTTAAATAATTATCTGATTGGTTTGGGCAAAATTAGCACACATTTTTAACGATAAGACTTTTTTGAATATCCCTGCATATACTGGCTGTTACGACCAGATCGGGTCAGGATGTCAAGGGTACTATTTTTCATATATAGATAATAGATACCTATACTGGCTGGTTACCGGATAGGTCAGGATGTAAGGGTAGATTTACACATCTATAGATAGATAGATACCATATACTGTGATGGTTACCGTGATCGTTATGGAATTTAAGGGTAGCTTTAGCAAATATCGATAGATATATACAATACTGTGCTGGTTTCCCGGATAGGTAGGATTCCGGGTAGATTTTCATATATAGATTTATAATATCAATATGTGCTGGTTACCGGAATAGGTAGGAGGTTAAGGTAGTTTTATCATATATAGATATATGGATACCATATCTTTGCTGGTTCCGATAGTTAGATGTTAAGGGAGAGTCTATCATATATAGATATAAGATATACCCTATACTGTGCTTGTTACCGATAGGTAGGATTAGGTGATTTATCATATATAGCTATATATTACCATATACTGTGTTCTTACCGGATAGGTCGGATGTAAGGGTAGATTTATCATATATAGTATATAGAATACCATATAACTGTGCTGGTTACCTGGATAGGTCGGATGTAAGGGTAGATTTATTACATATTAGATATATGGTAGATACCCTATACTGTGCTTGGTTACCGGATAGGTAGGTGTAAAGGGTAGATTTATCATCTATAGATATATGATACCATATAATGTGCTGGTTACCGGAAAGGTAGGATGTAAAGGGTAGATTTATCAATATAGATATATAGATACCATATACTGTGCTGGTTACCGATAGGTAGGATATAAGGGTAATTTATCATATATAGATATCTAGAATATCGTATACATGTGCTGGTTACCAGATAGGTAGGATGTAAGGTAGATTTATCATATATGATAATATCAATAACCATATACTGGCTGGTTACCGATATGTAGGATGTAAGGGTGATTTTTATCATATAAGATATAAGAATAATCATATACTGTTGCTGGTTACCGGATTAGGTAGTATGTAAGGGTAGGTTTATCAGATATATAGATATATAGAAGACCGATATACTGTGCTGGTTACCGATAGGTAGGATGTAAGGGTAAAATTTATCATATATCTATATACTAGATACCATATTCTGTGCTGGGTTACCTCGGATAGTTAGGTGTAAAGGTGTAGATTTATTATCTATATCGATATTAGATACCTATACTGTGCTGTTACCGATAGGTAGGTTGTAAGGGTATATTTATCATATATAGTATCTAGAATAACATTACTGTCGCTGGTTACCGGATAGGTTAGGATGTAAGGGTAGATGTAATCAACAATAGATTCAGAAATACCATAATATGGTCTGGTTACGCGATAGGTAGGGATGTAAGGGAGATTTAGCATTCAAATATATAGATACCAGTACTGTGGCGGTTACGGATAGTAGGATGTAATGGTAAGATTTTTATCATATATAGATATCGAATACATATACTGTGCTGGTACCGGATAGGTAGGATGTAAGGGTAGATTTATCATATATAGATTAGAGAATCATATACTGTGCTGGTTACCAGATGTTAGGATGTAGGGGAGATTTTATCATATATAGATATAGGGAAATACCATATACTGTGCTGGTTACCAGTAGGTATGAGGTAAGGGTATTTATCATATAAGATATATAGATACCATATCTGTGCTGGTTCCCAATAAGTAAGGGATGTATGGTAGATTTTATCATATATAGATATATAGATCCCATATACTGTGCGGTTACCGGCATAGGTATCTGTAAGGGTAGTTTATCATATATAGATCTAGAGTACCATATACTGTGCTGGTTCTGGAATAGGTAGGATGTATGGGTAATTCTCATATATAGATATATAGATAACCATATACTGTGCTTGTTATGGATAGGCAGGATGTAAGGGTAGATTTATCATATATAGTATATAGATCCAGATAACTGTGTGGTTACCGGATAGTAGGATGTATGGGTAGATTTATCATATAATAGATATATAATATCTATACTGTGCTGGTTACGATAGGTAGGATGTAAGGTAGATTTATCATATATAGATATGAGAAGTAGTGTAGCACCTATATTACTGTCCTTTGTCGTTTTTGTAATAAGCTTCCTATCAGAATATTTTTCCTTTTCCACATTCCTTAAACGACTTCCTTTACAATGTCCCTTGGGTAAAGGTGTCACAGATGTTGTTTTCATAGCCGGAATTCATGGTCCACCAAGCCTTTTATTGTCTTAGGACAAGTCTTAATAAGTTCTTATCCATTCCCTGTATTGTTTCTAACACAGGTGCGCCCTGGGGGGTAAAGATGTCACAGGATGTGTTTTAATAGCTATTGTATTGCTGTTTTTAGTAAAATATTAAACATTTGTAAATAGTTAAGATGGAACAGCAAATCCTTTTATATTGCGTTTATAAATAAAGTTTTAAAACAATAGTAATTTTTGTTTATAATACTGTTCATGCACTGTAACTATTTTATTTTTACTATTTTATTTCACTTATGTCTTCTATTATATTAAATATTTAACATTTGTCAATAGTTTAGATGTAACAGCAAATCATCTTATTGTGCATAAAATAAACACCGACACACACACCACACACAGTCGAAAAAAAGGTTTTTCCCCTATAGTGTGGAAATTATGTTATTTGCCAATATTTTAAGATACAATGATAAATAAAACTAATTTAATCATTATAATTTGTTAGACAACGGTACATTCTCTACTACACCATTATATTGTTTGAAATTAACAGCAATCTTTATTAAAATGTTACTAAATAAGCTCCTAATTTTGATAAATTGGTTGTCTTTAAAACCACATGTTTTTAATATATTAGCATATTATTGTTTTTAAATGACAATCAAATCTTCAACCAGACACTCCAAGATCCCTTTCCACAGGGATTCACTTACACAGAGCCATTTATAGTATAAGCAGCACAAGAGTTTTAAGTCCAAAATCATCACTTACTTTATATCAACATTGAAATCCATCTGCACTTAGCAGCCATGTGACAATCATTTGCGATTCACCTGCAAGGATCTCTCGTAACGTTAAATGGTTGACAAAGTTTTGGGCATCACAAACCAGAAACCTTGCTGACATAACCCTTCCAAATCAGTAATAAATAGATTAAATAGAAGCGGCCCCAACACGAACCCTTTGGCAAGCCCCACTTAGCACTTAGTCCATAATGATGAAGCCCCCTTAACAACTACTCTTCTGCATCCTATTCATTAACCAATTTTCTATCTATGTACAATGTGACTCCCCAGACCAACAACTTAGCTTATTCATTAGTCGCCTTGGGGGACGGTATCAAAAGCCTTTTGCAAATCCAAGTAAACTACATCTACTGCTAGGCAGAGTCTAAATTTCTACACTTACTTCTCATAAAGCCAGCAAGTTCGTTTGACCAGATCTATTCTATTCCTCCTAAATCCATGCTGGTTACTACTTATAATGTCAGGGCTTGAAACATATCTAGCAGTTCCCTTATTAAACTTTCTAGTATTTTCCCTACCACTAAAGGTAGACTTCCAGGCCTGTAATTATTTGAATTACATCATTTTTTTTTTTCCAATCCAGAGTGACACTTCCGGACATGAGGCAATCTGCAAAAATAGAAACAATGCCTGGCTCCCATTAGAGGATGTATTTTTATCTGGTCCGGATCTTTGTTTAATATTACCTTATTTAGTTTGCTTCTGCCCATATCCACCGTTAACCAAAGGTGCCAAGAATCCGAACCTTTCCTTTTTTGGTGCCCCTACTAAAATGCTCACGTTAACTCGCAGGCCCTATAATCTCCCGTTTTGACTACTGACACATTGTGTTACTGGATCTCCCCCCAGTCATCTCTACCCTCATACATAAGTCTATCGAACCCTCGTCTTGACCACTGTAACATTCTGCTACATGTCATCATGCCTGGCATCTCTCCCCCTCCCCAGTTCTTAAACTCAGCAGTTCGTATGTCTGAGCTATTTTCATTTTTATTTATCTGTAGCATTGCTTACACTTAACCCATTGTTTTTGGTATTCTCTGTATTTATAATGTACAAGCGCTGCGTACCCAGTGGGGGCTTTATAAATAAACTCATACATACATACTGTATAATCTGTATTGTTTATATGTTTACAGCGTGCGTACCCAAGTGGGGGCTTTATAAAGAAAATTAGCATATAATCTATCCTCTGTGGCTATCTGGTCTTTGGATCTTCTATAGCTGTTGCATTAATTCTCATAAGCACCCCCTGAATCCCTAGCCCTACCTAGCAGTGGGTATATTTCTGAAATACTAACCTGGAGGTCCTTGGCTTTAATTCTTGGCTCCTAGCCTCTCAGAAATCACTTTTCAAGGTCCTAGCCTCATCCCTAACTTGTCATTGGCCCAATGGGAACCAAGACAGACGGGTACCTCCCATTCCCCACCCATTATCATTCTAATAATCCACCACCTTCTGAACCCTAACACCTGCATGCAACACACATTTCGCTAAGGACTCCATTCTAGAATAACCCTAACCCACCACCCACCTGTCTAGCCCCTCCCTGGTCCTAATTCACCCACCCCTGTGTTCATCAATGGCAGTTTCCCTCCTGGGTGCTCAAGGGTTAGACCATGACTTTAAGGCAGTCAAATGTTCTGTTATCATCATTTTTAATACCTGTTTAAGAAATTGCTTGAAAAATGTTCCCCAAGGGTGGTGTTTATCAATTTTCGTGTAAGTGAAAATTATATTTTGTGTAATGCAAAAACATTGTAACTTGTTGTAATAAATTATAATAAACTATTCCATTTGTTAAATAGTTTAAGGAGTAAATAGCAAAGCAACTTCTTATTATTGTGTTAAAAACTAAAAATAACACATGTATAGAAGTCTATAGCATGGAATCTACTACTTACACATTATATTGTATGAATACAAGCATCTATTAACATATTCATAAAACAAAGGTCCCATATTTTTTTGATCACACGTTTGCTCGCTTTAAAACCATTATGTGTAAGCAAAAAAAAAAAAAAAAGAAAAACTCAACCATAGTTAGTAAATGCAGGGAGTTTCATGGTCACTTAGTATGATGTGTTCAGATAACAACGTAGAGTGGTAACCATTGGTCAGTTAGTTTGGTTTGAACAATAACGTACTGTCTATTAAATTTCTTTTATGGCACTTTTCTGTAATAAAAGTAAAATATTTTAAATTAAACCTTTACAATAGTTTTACCCAGTAACCATCTAATTTGTGTGTGGACAGATAAAATTACACTAATTTTTTTCTATGTAAAATGTATAGGCACAATATTAACATTTGCCAAATAGTTAAAAAAAAAACCCGAGAAATTTGTCTTATATTGTTTTACAAAATAATACACATGGACCTTTCTTGTACTAAATTATAGTAAACTATTTAACATTTGTCAACTATTTTAAGAAGTATAGCAACCTTGTGTCAACATATAAAAATTACAAATTTTTTTATTTTCTCTGTAACACTTTAGAGTAAAATTTTAAACATTTTATTATTATTATAATTATTGTGGATTATATACGCCAACATCTCCGTGCGCTTTCCAGTTGCATTAATATATATAAGGAAAACATACATGTTACATACCTGGGTAAGCAAGTAAGAATACAAAGTGCAAATAATTTAAGTGCTGATCCAGCAGAATTCAGTGTGGTAGTTACAGCATTACTGTGGTACAATAGGATTAGAGAGTTCGACGTGAGTTTCAGTCCCCCCTTTTTTTTTAAGGTCGGGGATTGTCGAATTATCGAAAAATTCGAAAAAAGCCTAAAACGGCCATAGAACTATGGGGAAAAAATATTTGAAAGTTCCTCGATCAATCTTGATGGTGAAATAGTAATATAAAGGGTTACTGTAAATACCACAGGGACCTCAGGGGAATGTCTGGACAGATAGAGATACAAAAGGAAATCAGCATTTAAAATACATATCTTTCGCCAGGGGCGGCCTGTTTTCGGGCACTTTGGGCTATTGTTCGAGGGGTTCCAAATCGAACCTACTACGTTCGAGGGTTTACCAATACTCACAAATAGAGGGTTACCGAAATCACTTGTACGATTTCAGGGGTGCGCAAAAATGCCACAATACTATGGTGTTGAATCGATCCCCACCTACGATATCAAGTTGTTTCAGAGGGTTACCGAAATCGAATCCCCACCTACGAGTACAACGTGGTTTGTCGTTAGAGTTACGGCGAAATCGATCCCCGACCTACGATCGACGCTTTTCCAGGGTTACCAAATCGACCGCATCCTTCGAGGTTACCGCGAAATCGGTGACCCAATACCTTTTTTTGAGGCTTAGAGACCGAATCGGACCTGTAACTTTTCGATGGGTTACCGAAATCGACCCATAACTTTGAGCGGTTACCAAAAAACGTCGCTAAAAATCGAAAACTGTGAAACTTTGGTTTCGAAAACAATCCGGGGCGTGTCCGTAAGTTTCGGCGGATTTTGGGTCGAAACTGGTTTCTATTAGAACCTCAACGTACATCTCTAAATAAGGAATAGGAGGACACCCTAGCACCACAGCTTACGGTAGTCTACGAGAGGAGATGGGGACATGAGACACAGGTGGGAAGCAGATCAGTAGCTATCGTGTAAACTAAGTGATTGTCAGTGGGTGTTATACTAGTACGGTCTGTGATGTGGTCAGTAGGGAATGAGGTCGATGTGTCCAGGATCCGATTGGTAACCAAACTTCAAGCTATCGAGAGATAGGATCGATAAGCCATGAGGTGCAGGAGGTCGGTAGCTGTAACTAAGTTTTCAGTGGATTATACTAGTCGGTCTGGTGATGGTTATAGAAGGGGGGTAGAGTGTCCAGGTCCAGATTGTAACCTCCACATTAGAGGGAATGGTGGGATGAGACTAAGTAGATAAGATCAGTATCTGTGCACTAAGTTGTCAGTGGATATAACTAGACTTCGGAGTCCTGTGATGGTTGGGAGTTAATAGGGAGGGTAAAGTGGTCCATGTCGCAGATTGTAACCACAGTCTAGTAATGAGATGGGATGTAGAGCATAAGTGAAAGAGATAGTATCTGTAAACTCAGTATGTGTCAAGTATTATCTGACTAGCTGCGGGTAATCTTGGATGGTGTCGATAGAGGAGTATAGAAGTGGACCAGAAGTCCAGATTGTAACCTTACAGTCTAAGAATGGGAATAGACAAAAAAGGTGCAAAATCAGTATCATGTAACTAATGTATTTACAGTGATAATAACAGTCTGGAGGGTCTTGATGGGTTCCGAGGTAAGAGGGGGAACAGTGTGTCCAGTCCAGATTGTACCTATACGTCTGAGGAGATGGGGATGAGAGCATAAGGGACAATCAGTATCTGTTATACTAAGTATTTCAGTGATTAAACTTCAGTCTGTTGATGGTCGTAAGAGGGGTGAAGTTCCGTCCCAGATTGTAACCCTTCAGTCTATGAGGGATGATGGGATAGAAAGACGATCAAGGTTGAAGCAGATCAGTATCTGTAACTAGTATGTCAGTGGATTATACCTCAGTGGTGTCTGTGTGGGGTCGTACGAGGGCTAGGAGTCGCCAGGATCCAACTGTACAACCTTGCCGTCGTCAGGAGAAATGGGAGGCATGGAGACATGAAAGGTGAAGCAGATCAGTATCATGTAGCTAAGTCTTGTAGATAACTATCGAATCTGGATGGGTCAAGTAATGAGTTAGAGTGTCTTCAGGCAGATGTACCTTACAGTCTAGAGGAAGATGAGGATTAACGTACGGTGAACAAATCAGTATCTGTAGGCTAAGAATTGTCAGTCATAAACTAGTCGGTCTGTGGATGGGTCAGAAAAGAGATTGTAGAAGATGTCCAGGTCCCATGTAACCTGTACAATCCTAAGGATGAGGGATTAGACTCACGTTGACCAGTCATTCTGTAACTAAGTTGGTCAGTGGGTGCCTAGTAACTATCCGTCTAGTATTGGGTCAGTACAGGGGGGTTAGAAGTGGTCCAGTCCGATGATTGTAACCTTCTAGTCTAGAAGATGTGGGATAGACATACAGGTGACAGATCATATCTGTAACTAAGTTTGTCAGTGGATATACCGTCGTTCTGTGCATGGGTCACGTAAGAGGGGTAAAGTGTTGCAGGTCCCAGATGTACTTTACAGTCTGAGAGTTGATAGGGGATGGGAGACATAAGGTGTAAGTCATATCAGATATCGGTACTAAAGTTGTCAGTCGGGTATAACTAGTCAGGTCTGAGTGATGGGATCAGTAAGAAGGGGCCAGTCCAGATTGGGCCTTGCCTGAAGGGTATAGTTATTGATGGTGCTTTTAAACATATGAAATGACTGGGCGAGTGACTTATAAAGCGAGGAGACAAAAGTGCCAGAGCAGGGAGGCAGCACGGAAAAAGTCCTGTATACGGGCGTGGAAATGAGGTGATCAGAGCGGATGAGAGGAAAGATCATTAGCAGAGCGGAGGTTACGCCTTGGGTAGAATCGTTTATCATCATCAAGATATATGGGGGTTTGTATTGATGAGAGTGGATAAAGTAGAGTTCTTAAATTGGATTTTTCGGGGGTGATGGGAAGCCAGTGGAGAGATTGACAGAAAGGGGCAGCATGTGAGAAGTGGGAAGAGATGTGAATGAGCCTGGCAACAGAATTAAGGATTGATTGAAGGGGTGCCAGTCGGTTGCCTGGTAGACCGTACAGGAAGGTGTTACAGTAGTCCAGCCGAGAGATGATAGGGGCATGAGCTAGAATAAGACAATTGTTTTAATTTTTAGACAATTGCTGTTACTCTTAAGCTATTTGACAAATAGCTTATCCTCCCAAGGTATCCAGGGTTCTTCACTATCTTGGCTGTCCTCCTACCTCTCTCTCTTGACAACACCACTTGGGGAACATTCAAGATCAATTTCTTAAACATGTATAAAAATGATGATCACAGAAATTTGACTGCCTTTAAAGTCATCAGGCTAATCCCTTGAGCACCCATGAAACTGCCATTGGTAACTCAGGGGTGGGTGAACTTAGGACCAGGGAGGCTAGACAGGTGGTTGTGGTAGGGTTAGGGTTATTATAGAATGGAGTCCCCTTCATGCCAAACTGTGTGTTGCCTGCCAGGTGTTAGGGTTCAGAATGTGGTGGATTATGTAGACAGATTAATGGGTGGGACTGGGAGTGACCCGTCTGTCTTGGTTCACATTGGCGCCAATGACAAAGTTAGAGGATGAGGAAAGGACCTTAAAAATGATTTATGAGAGCTAGAAGCCAAGATTAAAGCAAGGACCTCCAGGTTAGTATTTTCAGAAATACTACCACTGCTACATGCTAGGCTAGGGATTCAGTGGGTGCTTATGAGAATTAGTGCACAGCTATAGAAGATCCAAATACAGATAGCATAGAGTATAGTATATATGTATAATACTATTTATCATATCCTATTAATAAAATAGAGAAAATTCCCCTAGGTGAGTATTACACTATTTATCATATCCTATTAATAAAATAGAGAAAATTCACCTGGGTGAGTTTTATACTATTTATCATATCCTATTAATAAAATAGAGAAAATTCCCCTGGGTGAGTTTTACACTATTTATCATATCCCATTCCTATTCATCAAAATAGAGAAATTCACCTGGTGAGTTTATTACACTCTTTATCATATCCTAGTTAATAAAAAGAGAAAAATTCCCTTGGGTGAGTTTTAGACTATTTCTCATTCCTATTAATAAAATAGAAAGAAATTCCTCGATGAGGTATTTTACACTATTTATCATATCCTATAATAAAAATGAGAAATTCACCTGATGAGTTTTACACTATTTATCATATCCTATAATAAAATAGAGATAATTCCGCTGGGTGAGTTTTACACTATTTAATCTATCCTTCTAATACATAGAAGAGAAATTCCCTTGTGAGTTTTACACTATTTATCATATCCTATTATAAAATCGAGAAAATTCCCATGGTGTGAGTTTTACACTATTTATCATATCCTATTATAAATAGAGAATCTCCCTGCGGTGATTTTTTACACTATTTTTATATCCTATTAATAAATAGAGAAAAGCCTGTGTTATACTAGTCTTCCGTCTAATGAAACCTGGGTGAGTTTTACACTATTAGTCAATATCCTTTATAAATAGAGAAAATTCCCTGGGTGAGTTACAACTACTTTTTATATCCTAGTAATAATAATAGAGAAAATTCCCTGTGGTGAGTTTACCTATTTATTATATCCATTAATTAATAAGAAGTTCCCTGGGTGAGTTTTTTTACACTAATTAGCATATCCTAGTATAAATAGGAAAATCTCCCCTGGGGAGTTTTTACACTATTTATTATCCCTATTAATAAAAGACAAAATTCACCTTGAGGAGTTACACTATTTATCATATCCTATTAGTAAAATAGAGAAAATTCCCCTTGGTGAGTTTTACACTATTTATCATATCCTATTAATAAAATAGAGAAAATTCGCCTGGGTGAGTTTTACACTATTTATCATATCCTATTAATAAAATAGAACATGTCCTTTTCAGTATATACTTGGTAGCACCTGACATTGTTATATATTACTTAATAGCAAACTGTCCTTTTCAGTATATACGGTAGCAATCTGCATTTTGTTATATAGTAGTAAGAAAATAAAATGCCATTAAAATATGGTAGAAACAGGCAAATTCATTATATAAATAGCATTTAAGTACATACTGATAGCCATGGGATTTCATCACATATGGTAGCCATGGGAATTTCCATAACATACTGGTAGCCATGGGAGTTTATCAACTACGGTTAGCCATGGGAATTTCATCACATACTGGTAGCCATGGGAATTTTCATCACATAAGTTAAGCCATGGGACTTTCACACATACTGGTAGCCACGGAATTCAATTACTACTGTAGCCATGGGGAATTAATCACATACTGGTAGCCAGGGAATTCATTACACAAGGTAGCATGGGATTTTATCACATACTGGTAGCCATTGGCATTTCATTACATACTGGTAGCTATGGGAATTTCCCTCACATACTGGTAGCTGTGGGGGATTTCAATCACATACTGGTAGCAATGATAATTCACCAATTACTTGTAGCCATGGACATTCATTACACACTGGGCATAAAATTTGAACCACATACTGTAAACTATGGAATTTCATAACATTACTGTAGCCATGGGCAAATTTAATTCACACTGGTAGCCAGGGCATTTCATTACATACTGGTAGCCATGGGAATTTATTACACCCAGGTAGCCAGGATATTTTTATCACATACTGGTCGCCAGGTTTTTACATATGTTGCCATGGGCATTCATCCATACTGGTGGCCATGGGAATTTATCACATACTGGTCGCCATGGACATTTCAATAATACGGTAGCTATGGGACTTTCTTCAAAAATGGTAGTTCATGGGGAATTTCATTACATGCGGTAACCATGGGCATTTATTACATAATGGTAGCATGGAATTTTATCACAACTGGTAGCCATCACAATATGGTAGCCAATGGAATTTTCATTAATGCTGGTAGGCATGGGCATTTTTATTACTTACTGGTAGCCATGGAATTTTATCAATACTGGTAGCCATGGGCATGTCATTACATACTGGTAGCCAATGAGGCATTTTTTATTACATACTGGTAGCCAGGGAAACTTTATCACATACTGGTAGCCATGGGCATTCATTAAATACTGGTACCAGGGCATTTTTTATTACATCTGTAGCCATGGGAAATTTTATCACAGACTGGTAGCCATGGGCATTCATACATAACTGGGAGCCATGGATATTTTATTACATACTGTAGACCATGGGAATTCCATTACATACTTGTAGCCATGGACACCCCAAAATTTTTTTGTTAAGTACACACTGGTAAGCATAGAAATTTGAAAACTACTGGTAGCCATGGGGAATGTCATAAACATACTGTAGCCAGGCCTTTCATTACATACTGGTCGCCATGAATTTCATAAAATACTGGTAATCATGGGCATTTCTACATACTGGTAGCTATGGGAATTTTATCAATATGGTAGTCATGGGCATTCCATTACATGCTGTTAGTCATGGGGATTTTATTACATATGGGCTATGAGGATTCCATACAAACTGGCATTCCATTACATACTGGTAGAAAGCTGTCAGTATCTTTACATTACTGGTAGCCATGGGATTTTCTCACATACTGGTAGCCCTTGGAATTTTCATTACATACTGGTAGCCATAGGAATTTCATTATATCTGGCGCAAAACTGCCTTTTCATTAATACTGGTACCAAAAATGGCAATTCATTAATCTTAGTAGCCAGGGCATTTCATTACATACTGATTGCCATTGGCATTTCATCACAACTGGTGGCCATAGGGAATTTTTTCACATACTGGTAGCCAGGACATTTCAATACTTACTGTAGCTATGGGATTTCGTCACAGACTGGTAGCCATGGAATGTTATCACATACCTGGTAGCCATGGGAATTTCATTACATGCTGGTAGGCATAGGCATTATTACATACTGGTAGCCATGGAAATTTCAATTACACACAGGGTAGCCATGTATATTTATCACATACTGGTAAGGCATGGGCATTTCATGAAATACTGGTAGCCATGGGCATTTCATTACCTACTGGTAGCATTGGATATTTTATCGCATACTG
Source organism: Hymenochirus boettgeri (assembly GCA_019447015.1). NCBI lineage: Eukaryota > Metazoa > Chordata > Amphibia > Anura > Pipidae > Hymenochirus > Hymenochirus boettgeri. Next base: position 405,537 of record JAACNH010000060.1, read on the forward strand.
GTAGCCATGGGCACTCATTACATACTGGTAGCCATGGGGAATTTTATTTCAAATACTGGTTGCCAGGGCATTTCATGACATACTGGTAGCCATGGATATTTTATACATACTTAGCCATGGAATTTTATTACCTCCTTGTAGCCATGGATTTTATCACATAATGGTAGCATGGCATTCATTACATAATGGTAGCCATGGGCATTTCATTACATACGGTAGCCATTGGAATTTATCGCATACTGGTAGCAATGGCACTTTCTACATACTGGTAGCCAGGGGAATTTTATCACAATCGGTAGCCATGGGCATTTCATTACATAATGGTAGCCATGGATAATTTTTTACATACTTGTAGCCATGGGAAATTTATACATACTTGTAGCATGGAATCTTTATCACAGACTGGTAGCCATGGGCAGTTCATTACATATGGTAGCAATGGGCAGTTTTTATTACATAAGGTGCCATGGGAATTTTATCACACACTGTAGCCATGGGCATTCATTACATACTGGTAGCCATGGGAATTTTATCACATACTGGTAGCCATGGGCATTTCATTACATACTGGTAGCCATGGATATTTTGGTACATACTTGTTAGCCATGGCGAATTTTATTACATACTTGTAGCCAACGGGAATTCCATTACCATACTTGTAGCCATGGACATTTCATTACACACGGGGGAGCAGAGAAATGGAACACATACTGGTAGCCATGGGAATGTCATAACAATTACTGGTAGCCATGGTCATTAATTACAACTGGTAGCCCCGGGAATTTCATAACATACTGGTAGCCTATGGGCATTTCATTTCATACTGGTAGCCATGGAATTTTATCACCTACTGGTGTCATGGGGCATTCCATTAAATGCTGTTAGTAATTGGCGGATTTTATCAAACACTGGTAGCTATGGGCATTCCATACAAACGGGCATTTCCATTACATACAGGTAGCAAGCTGTCATATCATTACTATGGTAGCCATGGGGAATTCATCACATACTGGTAGCCATAGAAAAATGTCATCCACATATTGGTAGCCCGGGATTTCATTTACATATGGTTAGCCATGGGGAATTTTTCATTATATCCTGGGAAGCAAAACTGCCATTTTCATACATACTGGTACCAAATGGCAATTTCATTATAGATTAGTAGCCATGGCATGTCATTACATACTGATTTGCCTGGGCATTAATCACATACTGGTGGCCATGGGAATTTTACACATACTGTAGCCACTGGACATTTCAATACTTACTGCGTAAGGTCGATGGGAATGTCTTCACATACTGGTAGCCATGGAAATTTTATCACATACTGGTAGCTATCACATACTGGTTAGCCATGGGAATGTCATTACATTCTGGCCGAGGCATAGGCATTTTCATTAATACTGGTAGCCATGGGCATTCCATTACATAGTGGTAGCCATGGGAATTTATAAACATACTGGTAGCCATGGGAATTTCATTAAATTATGGTAGCCATGGAATTTTATCACAAAACAATATTCCCTAAGCCCCAGTTAAATATTACCAGATCCAACAAGCTCCTTTTCTATTAGGAATTTCAACACCTGTGAGAGAAAATGATCCGCAGCAAATTCAGGAATCTACGCTTTTTCTGTGATCGGCAGTTCCACTTACACCAATCAATTCAGGGTAATAAAGTCCCCATAATGAGTAACACTAAACCAAGCAAGCAGGGTAATTAAAGTCCCCCATAATAGTACACTACACCAATCAATGTCAGGGTAATTAAATGTCCCCCATAATGGAGCCACACTCCCAAACTTGCAGCCTTTGCCAAACTGCATTGAAGTGACTCCCTTTCCTCCTGCTAGCATTTGGCGGCCTTAGACAGCACAACAACAATGACATTACCCCCTTTCCTGATTGCCTAAATTCACCCATATTGCCTCCCCTTTATCATCCAACGCCAGTTATCACTTCTTTTAAATTTGGTTTCAATTATTTTTTAAAATGAACACATACTCTCCCCCTTTCCTTTTTCTCTACCTGCTAAACAGGCATATTCCTCCTAAATTTTACAGTGCCACGTAATGAGAATGTTCAAACATATTTATGCTGTACCTATTAAATCCTACTTTTATTCAATGCCGTAATTTCGAATTCACCCATTTTGTCAGCCAGGCTTCTCGCATTTGCAAAATACATTTTAGATTATGATCCGGTATTATTGTACACTTTAATACACATGCTCCTATCCCTGTGCTAGCCCCAACACCCGTTCTGCCCACCCACTGGCCTATCTACACCCTGCTTACCTGGACTATCTATCCCAGGAGACTGCTAATACCCTCCCCCCCAAACCTAGTTTAAAAATCTCCTCCAAAACATCGAGCCATCTTCTCCCTAAAACAGATGCCACCACCATCAGTGAGGTGCAACCCATCCTAATAAAGAGCCTGTAGCCAACGCAAAGTCTGCAGTTCTCAAGTAAACCCAAACACTTCTTCCTACACCACTCTCTTAGCCACGCAGTTTATGCTCTAAGCTCCCACTGTCTCCCTGGCTTAGCCGTGGTGCGGTAGTATTTCGAAAAATGGACATACCCTCAAACATTTCCCTACTAAATAGATGGCTGTTCAGAAAATATCCTTTTTACAGGTGCTAAAGTTTGCAGGTTTAATCCTCCCTCTGCTTATGATTTAAAAATTCATATTAAGGTAGTTCACTTTAAGCACTGGGTCCTAATCAGGTGCAGATTAATCAGTTGTAATAAGCAAATCTCCAGGTAAATATAGTTTTACGCACATTACTGGTTTAAAGGACATGGTCCACCCTCATGTATAGGGTATAATAATTAACATGATGATGACACTTCAAGCTTCATGAGAAGTTTTCAAAAACAGATTTTTATTGTACAAAGTTGTCTACATATTGATCTACAGATTTTCTACAATATCATCAACAACTATATAATGGACAGATCTGGTTGAAAAGGTTGGAAAGCAGAAATGTCTGTAACAGCCAGTGTCCTCTCATAAATTAGATATATTTAAATAAATAATACAGCTTTACACCCCCCCCCACACCACACTCCAAGATCCGCCCACGCGTTTCGTGGATCACTTCACTTTCAGGGGACTCAAAAAACTTCTAGTTGTCTATATTGGAATGAACCCAAAACCAACAGAGACTATCACCCAACTGCCAAATTAAACTTGCCTTCCATGAGGCAAGTTTAAAAAAATTGCTTGCTATCCAGAGGCATTTTGTTTTATTACCATTCCCCCTTGAAGCGATACTAAAAGAGAGTTTCACCCAAAATCTCCCGTAGCGGATGGAAACTAGAGGGTGTGGACTCTGGGGAATGTAACCCGCAAAAGACTATTAGTTGGCTTAGATAATTAATTCTACTAGGAATCTATCCAATTAATTCCACATTCCACAGTTAAGTCCAGAGAGCAATTTATGTGCAGACGGCAGAAACTGTCTTTGGAATAGACTTCCGGAGGATTCTCTGGGTATGAGCTAGAGAATGCAAAAGGGCATTAGTGGCTGTGGGCTTCCTATTTAAGGAAGTAATGACGGTATCCATCATGAGGTGCCCACAAGTTTGTCAAGAAACTTCACCTCAGTCGCAGATATATTCGGGTGAGAAATGGTGGAATCGAACTCAGGACTAACCACTGAGCACCGTAATGCCCAAAATTATTTTGCTTCATGTTTTGATGGGGTGGTGCTTCCTTCTACACTGTAAGCTATGACATATCAATTTGCTCTCCCCCCTTTAGCATGACATAAGCAGCCCACTGGTTATTCCTAATCGGGACAAGGGAAGATGCAATACCACTAACATTCTGACTGATTCATCCCTATCTCCTAAGCCCCCTCCCTGAAATTATTAATCCATTATTAAAGCTTGGCAGGCCTGTAATTGGCTACTAAGTTATACTCTCTTTTGTGGTGGGGGCCTAATGAAACAAATTATGATGTGTACAGTATGTCAGAAAAACTGCGTAGCTTTGGAGGCAATTGCATTGAGGTTAGTTGTGTGGAGATACAGTTCCCCTTTAATCCTTCTGGTGAAAATGATAAGGGGTTATGTCAGTAGGATTCTTATTACAGACCTACCTAACATACCCAGGCTGTGTTTCCATCTAGCAAATGACTGTTATTTGTGAGTATAACATTTTGGAAAGGTCCGTACGTACAGTACAGAAATATTGGTATTTGGGGGCTTGAGCTGATGTATAATTAGGTGGTGAAGATGGACATGCCCTAACCTCTATACTAAATCATTATTTTCCCATAGTTTAAAGAGAATATGCTGTACAATTTTCAGATGTTCGATTTGCCATTAAAGAAAATGAACAAAAACCCACTGTATTACCCAACCAGACTTTAGGATATTATATTTCAACATTCAGGTGGAAGATCAACGAAAGGCTGTGCGGAGCGCGTCTTCCAGATATGTCTGGTTCCAGGGAGCCGGTTCCCAATTACTCCTGTGGGGGAAATAGAACGATTGCTGGATTTATTGGAGTCTATTCACTGAGACAACATTAACCATAGCCCAGATACTGAGGCTGTACGGATATTCCCAGGTGAGACCCCTGCTTAATATAAAGTAACTTATAGTTCTTTTTGTTACAGGGAATGTTCCAGTCCCTAAAACAGAGGGCTTGTGAGCACTCATTAACGAGTCGCCTCCAAAGAAAGGTGCAATATGGACACCAGCCATTTGGTTAACCCAAAGTATGGAAATGTTACCCCTTTGTAATGGGTACATGCATTCTTGTACCACTTGAGAAAGAATGATGTATGTTTAGAAAACATGTAGTTAATAAGTGTGGGCCACACTGCTAAAATCCATTATGCCTGTGGATTGCGAATTTCAAAAAAAAAAATGAAAATCTGCGAGTTAAACCATTAAAGTCAATGGGGACAAAAATCTGCACAGTACGCCTAATTTAAGATTAAAAATCAATGGTAACTTACTGTAAATTTGGCTCTGGGACCTGGGAAATGGTTGGCGAACACGGACGTCTATCCAGTATTAACAAAATACTTTCCTCACGACGACACTGTTTTTCGAGTTTCCCATTTATTTTCGAGCCACATTGAAAATGCCATTTTCACGGGATTTTAGAAAATTGTAAAAAATTTTACGTAATATACTGTGGACTGGGAAAATGGATGGTGAACAGACAATCAGATGTTTCTGAAAGAATCGATTGTTCCAATTGATTGGAAAAGAATTTGATTGGTAGTACACCAGATTTACTTTCTGATCTGAAAATTCGGATTGTAACTAATTTTCCAGGTCCCAGAGCCATTTATTTACAGTGGAGTTTACTGTATCATTCTTATAAAAATTTTCTGAAATTCCGCAAAATCCGACTAGATCTGCGTGTCCATCTAAGTAGTTTTGCCCCAACAATCAGATGTTGGGCTTTTAAATATGAAAGGACAGGTGCACTGTAAAAAACAAGTTAAGTTTAATTGTAAGCTGTACTTTAATAAAAATTATTCTCCCCCCCTTATTTTTATTTCTAGGCCCTCACTACCGGATAGCCTTCAAAGTTGATGACATATTGGATGTGGATTGAAACTGTTAAGCTCCTCCCTCTGAGACGCGCTGGCTTCCTGTTGTTGCACAGGCTATGCATGGTCGCAAGGGGAGGAGCTCACACAGTCTAAACTATGAATGCGAGCATCGTTCGCAGGTGATTTGCTTAACCCGCACATCCGACGATAATATGGATTTAAAATTCGGAGTGGTAGCGAACCGGTGAGCACAACTTTAACCATATATTTGCCCATAGAGTCTGGGAAAATGAGCCTGAAATGGTTCTGGAGCTGGAAACCTAATTGTTGACAGAGATTGTTTTAGGGAGGGAAGTGTCATTTGCCATTGAATCAAATTTCTTTAAAGCACTAGAAGCAATAGAAACCTTTTGTATCTGGAGAATATGGAGGTCGCCCATTCTGCTACGCAAGAATATATATATTGTATTATATTCATCATAGATCACTATTTTACCATTGAGTTGTATTCTTCATCCGCACACACATGACTTCTGCCTATGTGACCACAGGTATCTTTAGTGTTCCAGCATTTTAACACTTCTCTAGCTGTGCCGAAACAGTTTTCTTTCGCATGGACATCCTTTAAGGTTGGAAGAAAAGGAAGTTTCATCTTCGGTTAGGAAGTTCTTTACAGTGAGAACGGTGACACTGTGGAACTGTCTTCCAGCAGAGTGGTAATAGCAAGTTCATTGAATGCTTAAAAAGGCCTGGATAAGTTTCTAAAACTAAATAATATTGAGAATTACTGGTATTAAGCATCTACTGTAGTTAGGGTTTGTCCAGGGATACTATATAATATTGAGAATTACTGGTTAATACAATATACTGTAGTATGGTGGTACGGGGATACTATATAATATGAGATTTATGGTATTAATCATTACTGTAGTTCTGGTTGGTACGGGGATACTATATAATATTGAGAATTACTGGTATTAATACATATATGTATTCTGGTTGTTACAGGGTGATACTATATAATATGAGAATTACTGGTATTTAATAAAAATTTATACTGTAGTTCGGGTTGGTACCGGGATTACTATATATATTGGAATTACTGGTAGTAATACATGATCTGTAGTTATGGTTGGTATGGGATTATATATAATATTGAGAATTACTGCTATTAATAACATATACTGTAGTTCTGGTTGGTACAGGGATACTATATAATATTGAGGAATTACTGGTATTAATACATATACTGTAGTTTGGTTGTACAGGGATACTATATAATATTGAGAATTACTGGTATCCCAAAAACATTTCCCCTTAAGTTAAGTATTGCACACCTCTAGCACTAAACTTCTTGGGGATTGTATGGGGACCTTAAGCAAGCAAAGCCAAAACATCTTCCATGATTGGTGAGGCAATACAAATTATGAGTAGGGTTTAAAGGTTGGACTGATGACGTATGTCTATATAAAATCTCAATTACTACTGTATGTTAATAGTAAAATATAGATCCAGGCCATCTCCATGTCAAGGCTTGGATCGATATTTCCATGAAGACAGCAAAATTACACTGCCATCCTGGCCTCCCAAGCTAGAACCCATACACAAGAGTTTACCATGAGAGTGTTAGAAAGACATTATGTGGAAGATATAAATGTTGGACTAGAGGATGTATGTCTTTATACACAGCCAATCTATGTTACTATGTAACTGTTATACAGAAATTATGGGTAGGGTATAAAGGTTGGACAGATGGACGTATGGCTCTTATTACAACCCCCAATTTACTATGTTATGTGTAAACTGTTATACAGACATTATGGGTAGGGTATTAAAGGTTGGATAGATGGAGTATTGTCTTTATACAACCTCCAAATACTATGTACATGTAACTGTGATACAGACATTATGGGTAGGGTAAAAGGTTGGACTAGATGGATGGTAGGTCTTTATTACAACATCCAATACTATTTACTATGTAACTGTTAGACAGACATATGGGTGGGTATAAAGGTTGGGACTAGATGGATATGTCTTTATAAACCTCCAATTCTAGGTTACTATGACTGTTATACAGAAATTATGACGGTAGGGTATAAAGTTGGACTAGATGGATGTATGTCTTTATAAACATCCATACTAGGTTGACTATGTAACTGTTAGACAGACCAAACACCAAACCCCCCAATAATATGTGTAGGGTTAAAGGTTGCGAGCTATGATGGACGTATGTATGTTTATCAACCCCCACTACTATGGTACTGTGTAACTGTATACAGACATTATGGGTAGGGTATAAAGGTTGGACTAGATGGAGTATGTCTTATAAACCTCCAATACTATGTTACTATGTAACTGTGTATACGACATTATGAGAGGGTATAAAGGTTGGACTAGATGGACCGTGAGTCTTATACAACCTTCATACTATGTTACATGTAACTGTTATACAGACATTATGTGTCGGATAAAGCGTTGGACTAGAGGGACGTATGTTTTATACAACCTCAATGCTTATGTTACTATGATAACGGTTATACAGACATTATGGGTAGGGTGTAAAAGGTGGGACTAGATGGACGTATGTCTTTATACACCTCATACTATGTTACTATGTAACTGTTATACAGGACAGTATGGGTAGGTGTATAAGGTTGGATTTAGATGGACGTATGGGTCTTTATACAACTCCAATAAGATGTTACTATGTAACTATTATACAGACATTATGGGGAGGGTATAAAATCTTGGACTTGTGGAGGTATGTTTTGCATGATTATGGCTAATATTTTTAGAACAAAAACATAGCAATGTACAGGTGAAAACATTAGATAATAAAGATTGGAATTCACAACCAGTAATAAATAATACAAAATGAAAACAAAAAAAATTTAAACAAAAATGTCTGGTGAATTCAATATATTAATTTTTTTTTTTTTTTGTACACAATCTGCACTTTAATACATCTACTAGAATGTCACAATGATATTGTAAGAAGAGAGGATCCTTGTAATAGTGAAATATTCCTTGATTAGTGCAATATAGTGTGTGCATTGAAATACCTTGATGTTAATGATTGTCAATTAAAGAAGTCCTGCCCACAAATGGAGGACACCACTGTATTTAAGTTGGTTGTGGTAACTTAAGACTTGATAAAGGGAGGAGGGTACACTGAAAAAGTGCCTGAGAGATCTCTTCAACATTTGGGTGAAATAAAGAACACTTTTGCAACTTTTCAAAACAATTTTGGGAGTTGTCCTACTGCATTCTATTTTTACGGAGTGTGATCTAACATTATTCAAAAGACATATAATGGTCACTTTTCCTAACATGATCTTACAAACCCTATACATAAATAATTGACAATATATGCATGAATCAAAACAGAAATAAGAAAATGTTAGGCCCTGCTTGAGTTTTTTAAAGCTTTTTGCAAGATTATTAGAGAATTAATAGATACAAAGGTAACGGGGAGGCTAGGAAAACAGTGACCATGAAATAGTTTTGGGGTTGTTTTGTGTATGTCACCAAAAAGAAAAGTGCATCTGAGGTTAACAATCATTTTTAATTCAGGAAAGAAATGGTCTCAGGTTACAAGTGCTCTTCTCAGGTTCAACTGGGATAAGGTTATTATCAGGGCAAAAAGAAGTGGACGTTTTTACGGGAGTTTTAAGCCACTGCACATTGCACCCATGTGGCTTAATTCTGATGTAAACGGACAATGGAAAAAAAAGAAAAGCATTTAAACGAGGGAACCAGAAAGGGCCTTAAGAATTATAACAAGGATTGTAAGAAAGTCAATTAGGTAGCTTTAAAAATTAATACTCGAATTTAGGATAGCTGAAAACAAAGACACTAACCCTAACAATGTGTAATCGTAAGAAGATAAGGATGTGGCACCATTAATAAGTGGACAAAGTTAGTTACGGAGGATGGTGAATAAAGCAAATGTCAATTGGTTCCAACTAAAATACAATATAGAAAATCCACATAAAAATAGCATAAAGTATAGGAGCAATAATCATATAAAGTGCTTGGTAACAAATGATATAGTACAGAAACAACTAAAAAAGGTTAATATGAATGAAACACATTTGCAGAGTCTTTTTTTTTTTTTTATCATTGTCTGGAAGCTACTTATGGATTGGTTTTAAAAAAAAACAACAATAGAATTCCAGCACATTCAAAAAGGGTAGTAATGACAGCCCAACATTTTTAACGTCAGTGTGGGGGAATATATGGAGAAGTTGATACAGGAAACATATCTAGGAGTAGTTTCAAGGACTGACCGTATGGGTAAAACCACCAAATGGATATAGAAGGACTAGGGTCTGTCAAACTGTTGTGATACATTGCCATAGGTGAGTAATGTATAAGCTTAGGTCTGTTTGGTGGGGTGGCATATTTGTAATGGATAGAAAGTTAGTTGATGGATAGGATGTAGAGAGTAGTTGTTAATGGGGCTTTATCAATATGGACTAAAATGCTAAGTTGGGGTGCCACAGGGTTCTGTTTGGGGCACTTCTAATTTAAGCGATTTATTAATGATTTGGAAGTGGGTTTGGCAGCAAGGTTTCTGTGTTGCTGAGGGACACAAACTTGTCGACCATTAAAAATACACAGGATGTGCAATCGTTGCAAAGGGATCTAGATAGATTATCACCATGGGGCTGCTAAGTGAAGATGAGATGCAATGTTGATAAATGGAAGGTGAGCATTTTGAACTTAAAAATCCTTGTGCTTGCTTTACTAGAAATTGGATCTGTGTTAAGGGAATCCCGGTTGGAAAGGGATCTTGGAAGATTTTTGGTGGATAACAAACTTAAAGGTAGCCAAGCAATGCACTCAGCAACAGACAGAGCCAGCATGTTATTGTCTTGTATAAAGAGAGGTTGGATTCAAGGGAGGAAAATGTAATTCTCCCTCTTTACAAAGCTTGGTAAGGCCTCATTTGGGAATATGCAGTTGCAATTTGTTACTCCTGTGTAACATTTTGTAATTCCTGTGTACAAAAAAGGACATCTTTGAAAGGGAAGGGTTCAGAGAAGGGCAACAAAATTAATAAGGGATTGGGGAGCTGAATTGAAGATGAGGCTGGATAAGTTACATTATGTACGCTAGAGAAAAGGCGTTGCGTGAGGATATGATTACTGTGTCAATACATTAATGGGCCATTACAAAAACTATCTGGGCATTGTAACCATAGAACATGTCAGAGGAACCGGGACATCCCTAAGACTTGAACAAAAAGGTTTAGGCTTCAAGTGGGAAAGGATGTTCATTATGAGACGGTAAAGCTATGGAACGCTTCCAGTGGACATTTGTTGGCCGGTTCATTGGTCAGGTTAATAAAAGCTGATGAGTTTCTACAAAAAAGGAATTGTTACAAGTTACTGGATTGATACATCAAAGTAGAGTTGGAAAGGGTTTGTCACTGTGAGAACGGTAAAGCATGGAACGGGTCTTCCAGGGGACGTTGTTTATGGCGGTTCATTGGTCAGTTTATAAAACTGGATGGGTTTCTACAAACAAGGAATGTTTACAAGTTACTGGTACTTGAGACATAAAGTAGAGTTGGGAAAGGGTTGTCCATGTGAGAACGGTAAAGCTATGGAAATGTCTTCCAGTGGACATTGTTATGCAGGTTCATTGGTCAGTTTAATAAAAAGCTGGATGAGTTTCTAAAACAAGGAAGTTACAAGTTACTGGTATTATACATAAAGTAAGTTGGGAAAGGGTTTGTCCCTGTGAGAACGGTAAAGCTATGGAACTGTCTTCCAGTGGACGTTGTTATGGCGTTCATTGGTCAGTTTAATAAAAAGCGTGGATGGGTTTCTACAAACAAGGAATGTACAAGTTACTGGTATTGATACATTAAAGTAGCTGGGAAAGGGTTTGTTCCCTGATGAGAACGGTAAAGCTAGGGGAACTGTCTTCCAGTGGACATTGTTATGGCAGGATTATTGGTCAGTTTAATAAAAGCTGGAGAGTTTCTCAAACAAGGAATGTTACAGTTACTGGTATTGATAACATTAAAGTATAGATTGGGAAAGGGTTTGTCCCATGTGAGACAGTAAAGCTATGGAACTGTCTTCCCGTGGACGTTGTATGGCAGGTTCATTGGTCAGTTAATAAAAGCTGGATGGGTTTCTAAAACACGGAATGTTACATGAGTGTTAATGGTATTGATACATAAGTAGAGTTGGGAAAGGTTTGTCACTGTGAGAACGGTAAAGCTATGGAACTGTCTTCCAGTGGACATTGTTATGGCAGGTCATTGGTCAGTTAATTAAAGCTGATGAGTTTCTGCAAACAAGGAATTTACAAGTACTGGTATTGATAAATAAAGTAGAGTTGGGCAAAGGGTTTGTCACTGGAGAACGGTAAAGCTATGGAACTGGTCGCTCCAGTGGACGTTGTATGGCAGGTTCCATTGGTCAGTTTAATAAAAACTGATGGTTCGCAAACAAGGAATCCTTACAAGTTACTGGTATTGATTACATTAAAGTAGAGTTGGGAAAGGTTGTACACGTGTTGAGAACGGTAAAGCTATGGAATGTTCTTCCAGTGGACGTTGTATGGTCGGTTATTGGTCGTTAATAAAAAGGCTGGATGAGTTTCTACAAACAAGGAAGGTTACAAGTTACTGGTATTGATACCATAAGTAGAGTTGGGATAAGGGTTTTTTTTTTTTTATCACTGTGAGAACGGTAACAGCTATGGAACTGTCTTCCAGTGGACGTGGTTAGGGCAGGTTCATTGGTCAGTTTAATAAAAAGTTGGATGAGTTCTTACAAACCAAGAATGGACAAGTTTACTGGTTATTGAACATAAAGTAGAGTTGGAAAAGGGTTTGTCACTGTGAGAACGGTAAGCTATGGAACTGTATTCCAGGGAAGTGTTATGGCAGGTTCATTGGGATCAGTTTAATAAAAAGCTGAGAGTTGCTACAAACGGAATGTTACAAGTTTACTTTTTGGGTAGTTTTATACATAAAGTAGAGTTGATCCCGGGAAATTTCAATGCTGAGTCAGTTTCCTGAGTCAGGAAGGAATTTTTGTCCTCTTCATAATTCTGTTTTTTTGGGTTTATTGCCCCTACCTCTGGATCAACAGTTAGGCAGGAAATGTGAGTATTGGATAGTTTTTGGACTGGATGGATGTATGTAATGCAACCTCAAATACTTACTATACAATCTATTAAAACCTGCAGTACACAGAACCCCACATTCTGTCCATTTTCCAATGACCTTTTATACCTAAACATCCCTTCTGGTTACAGTAGGTTATTATAAATCTTTGCCTAAAAGACATTCATTGTTTAGGCTTAAATGTTATTTTATAATGATACTATATTAAAATGTAAAATCATATAATGGAACATTTTCCAAGTTCCATTAATTCCTTATTCCAGATCAGTTCTGCAGCCTTTCCCTCGGGACAGAGTCTCCTCACCCGTATCGTTTGGTTCAGACAATACAAAGTGATGAAACTAATTATTTTGCCATAGGGACACATATAAGATATTTTGGTTGGAACTGGGTTGTAATTTACACATCTGATGATATCACGGGATTGTAGAAGTTCAGTACTTACAAAATATCTCTCCCAGTCTTGGTTCTGATGGAGTTTACTCTGAGATGACTAGAAATATAGAGAAATAAACGCCTCATTAAATTCAGATCCTCTGTCATTATACTTGTGGGACAACCAAACATGGCATTTTATACAGATTTCTTTTACAAAAATTATATACTAATAGCAAACTGTCCTTTTCAGTATATACTGGTAGCAACCTGACATTGTTATTATATACTAATAGCAAATTTTCGGATTTTCGAATTTTCGAAAAAATTCGAAAATCCGAAAACGGACCCATAGAAGTCTATGGGAGAAAAAAATTTGAAAGTTTCTATCAATTTGAATGGTGAAATAGTAATAGTAGGTTACTGTAAATAACACAGGGACCTGGGGAATGGTCTGGGGAACTAATAAATATAAGTAAAACTCATTTAAAATCTATCTTTCCTCATGATCGGGCTGTTTTCGGGCTTTCGTGGGCTATTTTCGAGGGTTACCAAAATCGAACACTACTTTCGAGGGTTACCAATATCACAAATACGAGGGTTACCGAAATCAGCTTGTACATTCGAGGGTTGGCGAAATCGGCACAAACATTCGAGGGTTACTGAAATCGATCCCCACCTACGATACAAGTTTTCGAGGGTTACCGAAATCGATCCCCACCTACGATACAAGTTTTCGAGAGTTACCGAAATCGATCCCCACCTACGATACGAGCTTTCCAGGGTTAC
>JAACNH010000060.1:429081-582073 GCA_019447015.1 Hymenochirus boettgeri
CCATACAATATCATATTATCTGTATATACAGTATATCTATATATATATAAACATAGAAAAGATAATCAATGTACATTCCTAGGCCCCGTACAATATCATATTATCTGTATATACAGATAATATGATATTGATATCGACCTATTGTATGGGGCCAGAGAATGTACATTGATTACTTTTCTTGTTTATATATAAGATATACTGTATATACAGATAATATGATATGTATGGGGCCTAGGAATGTCCATTGATTATCTTTTCTATGTTATATATATATAATATACTGTATATACAGATAATATGATATTGTATGGGCCTAGGAATGTAATTGATTATCTTTTCTATGTTTATATAATATATATACTGTATATACAGATAATATTGAATTGTATGGGGCTAGGAATGGACATTGATTATCTTTTCTATGTTATAATATATATAGATATACTGTATATACAGATAATATGATATTGTATGGGCCTAGGAATGTACATTGATTATTTCTCTGTATATATATAGATATACTGTATATACAGATAATATGATATTGTATGGGACCTAGGAATGTACATGATATTTTTCTATGTTTTATATATATATGATATACTGTATATACAGATAATATGATATGTATGGGGCCTAGGAATGTACATTGTATCTTTTCTATGTTTATATATATATATAATATTGTATATACAAGATAATAGATATTGTATGGGGCCTAGGAATGTAACTTGAGTATCTTTTCTATGTTTATACATATAGATATACTGTATATACAGATAATATAATATTGTATGGGGCCTAGGAATGTGCATTGATTATCTTTTCTATGTTTGTATAAATGTTTGACCAGATCAGTAGCACTTCCGCTAAATGTAGTTGTAAATTAGCCTAATTGGAGTGCTTCCACAATCCTTGTATTGTATGTATAAAGTTATAGATATGTTTATTCAGTTGAATTGGAGACTAATTCAGGCACCTGATGGAGAGGTTCCAAGTGGCAGTGATCCGGCACCTACCAGGGGCCCTTAAAAGAGCCTTTGATGTCCCACAGCTTAAAATCATCTTCTTCCATCTTCATTATCACCATGACGCAAGCCTGGATCGTGGCTGAAACACTTTGGTTAAGGTTCTGACACCTTCTGTCCTTATCTATGGTAATGTTTGCACCATGGTACCCAGGCACAGTGGATATTGAAGCAAGAATGTAGCTAAAACATAGAAGTTACACGTGTGTGCACATGAAATAAATGTGAATTATTTGGGCCAGTGTTGTAAGACTTATACGGTCCAAAGTCCTCCCCAGGAAAAGCTGCACCTGCTAATCCCATCAGAATCTCATGTGGCTGGTAAAGGCTGGATCCCCTATGCAATCAAGGTAAGAAAGTTTGGCATTCCCACTCATACATACAACTTTACACCCACTATTTGACTAAGCTTCTATTTCATTCCTTTTCATTCACACCATACTAGCTGACTGATGGTTACAGTGTAATTTGTTATCTGTCTACACCATACTAGCTGACTGATGGTTACAGTGTAATTTGTTATCTGTCTACACCACTTTACTAGCTGACTGATGGTTTACAGTGTAATTGGTATGTCCCCCCCATGTCCCCCTACAACCATACGCTAATGGTTCAGTTGTAATTCTTATCTGTCTACCACCATACTAGTGACCAATGGTTACAGTGTAATTTGTTCTGTCTACACCATACTAGCTGACCAATTGGTTACAGTTGTAATTTGTTATCTGTCTACACCATACTAGCGGACATGGTTACAGTGAAATTGTGTTATCTGTCTACACCATACTAGCTGGTTATACGTGTATGAATTTTTATCTGTCACACCTACTAGCTGACCAATGGTTCAGGTAATTTGTTATCTGTCTACACCATAATAGCTGACCAATGGTTACAGTGTATTGTACTGTCTACACCATATAGCTGACCATGGTTACAGTGTAATTTGTTATCTGTCTACACATACTAGCTGGTTACAGTGTTGGTAATTTGTCTTATCTGTCTACACCATATAGCTGACCAATGGTTACAGTGTAATTTGTTATACTGTCTACACCATACTAGCTGACCAATGGTTGCAGTGTAATTTGTTTCGTGTCTACACCATACTAGCGACCAATGGTTACAGTGTAATTTGTTATCTGTCTACACCATACTACTGACTGATGGTACAGTGTAATTTGTTATCTGTCTACACCATACTAGCTGGACCAAGGTTACATGTTGTAATTTATTACCTGTTACACCACCTACTAGCTGACTGATGGTTACAGTGTAATTTGTTATCTGTCTACACCATACTAGCTGACGATGGTTACAGTGTAATTGTTATCTGTCTACACCATACTAGCTGACAATGGTTACAGGTATGTTGTATTACTGTCTACACCATACTAGCTGACTGATGGTTACAGTGTAATTTGTTATCTGTCTACACCATACTAGCTGACCAATGGTTACAGTGTAATTTGTTATCTGTCTACACCATACTAGCTGACTGATGGTTACAGTGTAATTTGTTATCTGTCTACACCATATAGCTGACTGATGGTTACAGTGTAATTTGTTATCTGTCTACACCATACTAGCTGACTGATGGTTACGTGTAATTTGTTACTGTCTACACCATACTAGCTGATGAGGTTACAGTGTAATTTGTTATCTGTCTACACCATATAGCTGACAATGGTTACAGTGTAATTTGTTATCTGTCTAACCATACTAGCTGACCTGGTTACAGTGTAATTTGTTATCTGTCTACACCATACTAGCTGACGAGGTTACAGTGTAATTTGTTATCTGTCTACACCATACTAGCTTGACCAAGTGGTACAGTGTAATTTGTTATCTGTCTACACCATACTAGCTGACCAATGGTTACGTTTGTGTAATTTGTATCTGTCTACACCATACTAGCTGACCAATGGTTACAGTGTAATTTGTTATCTGTCTACACCATACTAGCTGACCAATGGTTACAGTGTAATTTGTTATCTGTCTACACCATACTAGCTGACTGATGGTTACAGTGTAATTTGTTATCTGTCTACACCATACTAGCTGACCAATGGTTCAGTGTAATTTGTTATCTGTCTACACCATACTAGCTGACCAATGGTTACAGTGTAATTGTTACTGTCTACACCATACTAGCTGACCATGGTTACAGTGTAATTTGTATCTGTCTACCACCCATACTAGCTGACCAATGGTTACAGTGTAATTTGTTATCTGTCTACACCATAAAGCTGACCAAGTTACCGTGTAATTTGTTATCTGTCTACACCCTACTAGCTGACCAATGGTTACAGGTGTAATTTGTTAGCGTTACACCATACTAGCTGACCAATGGTACAGTGTAATTGTATCTGTCTACACCATACTAGCTGACAAGGCTGTTACAGTGAATTTGTTATCTGTCTACACCATACTAGCTGAGATGGTTACAGTGTAATTTGTTATCTGTCACACCATACTAGCTGACCAATGGTTACAGTGTAATTGTATTACCTGTCTACACCATACTAGCTGACCATGGTTACAGTTAATTTATTACCTGTCTACACCATACTAGCTGACCAATGGTTACAGGTTAATTTGTTATCTGTCTACCATACTAGCTGACCAATGTTACAGTGTAATTTGTTATCTGTCTACACCATACTAGCTGACCAATGGTTACAGTGTAATTTATTACCTGTCTACACCATACTAGCTGACCAATGGTTACAGTGTAATTTGTTATCTGTCTACACCATACTAGCTGACCAATGGTTACAGTGTAATTTGTTATCTGTCTACACCATACTAGCTGACCAATGGTTACAGTGTAATTTATTACCTGTCTACACCATACTAGCTGACCATGGTTACAGTGTATTGTGTTATCTGCTACACCATACTAGTCAACAATGGTTACAGTGTAATTTGTTATTCTGTCTACATACTAGCGATGTGGTTACAGTGGTAATTTGTTATCTGTCTACACCATACTAAGCTGACGATGGTTACAGTAGGTAATTGTATCTGTCTACACCATACTAGCTGACCAATGGTTACAGTGTAATTTGTTATCTGTCTACACCATACTAGCTGACCATGGTTACAGTGTAATTGTTTATCTGTCTACACCCATACTAGCTGACCAAGGGTTACAGTGTGTAATTTGTTATCTGTCTACACCATACTAGCTGACCATGGTTACAGTGTAATTTGTATCTGTCTACACCACTACTACGCTGCCAATGGTTACAGTGTAATTTGATCTGTCTACACCATACTACGCTGACCAATGGTTACAGTGTAATTTGTTATCTGTCTACACCATACTAGCTGACCGATGGTTACAGTGTAATTTGTTATCTGTCTATCACCATACTAGCTGAATGATGGTTACAGTGTAATTGTTAGTCTGTCTACACCATACTAGCTGACCAATGGTTACAGTGTAATTTGTTATCTGTCTACACCAACTAGCTGACAGTGTTACAGTGTAATTTGTTACCTGTCTACACCATACTAGCTGACTGATGGTTACCAGTGTAATTTGTTATCTGTCTACACCATACTAGCTGACCAATGGTTACAGTGTAATTTTTTGTTATCTGTCTACACAATATTAGACTGACCAATGGTTACAGTGTAATTTGTTATCTGTCTACACCATACTAGCTGACCATGGTTACAGTGTAATTTACTGTCTACACCATACTAGCATGCAGGTTTACAGTGTAATTTGTTATCTGTCTACACCATACTAGCTGACGATGGTACAGTGTAATTGTTATCTGTCTATACCATACTAGCTGACCATGGTTACAGTGTAATTTGTATCTGTCTAACACCATACTAGCTGACGATGGTTACAGTGTATGTTGTTTAATTTGTATCGTTACACCATACTAGCTGAACCAATGGTTACAGTGTAATTTTGTATCTGTCTACACCCTACTAGATGACCAATGGTACCGTGTATGTTATCGTCTACACCATACTAGCTGACCAATGTTACAGTGTAATTTGTTATCTGTCTACACACATACTACTGACCAATGGTTACAGTGTAATTTGTATCTGTCTACACCATACTAGCTGACCATTTTACAGTGTAATTTGTTATCTGTCTACACCATAATAGCTGACCAATGGTTACAGTGTAATTTGTTATCGTCTACACCATACTAGCTGACCAATGGTTACAGTGTATTTGTTTACCTGTCCTACACCATACAGCTGACCATGGTTACAGTGTAATTTGTTATCTGTCATACACCATACTAGACTGACCAATGGTTACAGTGTGTAATTGTTATCTGTCTACACCATACTAGCTGACCAATGGTTACAGTGTAATTTGTTATCTGTCTACACCATACTAGCTGACCAATGGTTACAGTGTAATTTGTTATCTGTCTACACCATACTAGCTGACCAATGGTTACAGTGTAATTTGTTATCTGTCTACACCATACTAGCTGACCAATGGTTAAAGTGTAAATTGTTTATCTGTCTACACAATACTGAGCACCAATGGTTTACAGTGTAATTTGTTTACCTGTCTAACCATACTAGCTGACCAATGGTTACAGTGTAATTTGTTATCTGTTCTACACAATACTAGCTGACCAATGGTTACGTGTAATTTTACCTGTCTACACCATACTAGCTGACCATTTTACAGTGTAATTTGTTATCTGTCTACACCATACTAGCTGACCAATGGTTACGTGTAAGTGTATTTGTTATCTGCTACACCATACTAGTCTGACCAATGGTTTACAGTGTAATTTCTTATCTGTCTACACCATACTAGCTGACCAATGGTTACAGTGTTGTTGTATTTGTATCTGTCTACACCATACTAGTCGACCAATGGTTACAGTGTAATTTTATCTGTCTACACCATACTAGCTGACCATGGTACAGTGAATTTGTTACTGTCTACACCTACTAGTGACCAATGGTTACAGTGTAATTTGTTACGTCTAACCATACTACTCACCAATGGTTATAGTGTAATTTGTTATCTGTCTACACCATACTAGCGACATGGTTACAGTTAATTTGTTATCTGTTACACCAAACTAGCTGACCAATGGTTACGTGTAACTTTGTTATCTGTCTACACCATACTAGCTGAACGATGGTTACAGTTTAATTTGTTATCTGTCTACACCATACTAGCTGACGATGGTTACAGTGTAATTTGTTATCTGTCTACACCATACTAGCTGACTATGGTTACAGTGTAATTTGTATCTGTCTAACCATACTAGCTGACCAATGGTTACAGGTAATTTATTACCTGTCTACACCATACTAGCTGACTGATGTGTTACAGTGTAATTTGTTATCTGTCTACCCACACTATTAAGCTGACTGATGGTTACAGTTGTAATTTGTTATCTGTCTACACCATACAGCTGACAATGGTTACAGTGTAATTTGTTATCTGTCTACACCATACTAGCTGACTAATGGTTACAGTGTAATTTGTTATCTGTCTACACCATACTAGTGACATGGTACCGTGTAATTTGTTACTGTCTACACCATACTAGCTGACTGATGGTTACAGTGATTTGTTATCTGTCTACACCATCATACAGCTGACCAATGGTTTAATGTAATTTGTTATCTGTCTAACCATACTAGTGACCAATGGTTACAGTGTAATTTGTTATCTGTCTACACCATACTAGCTGACATGGTTACAGTGGTAATTGTTATCTGTCACACCATACTAGTTGACCATGGTTACAGTGTAATTTGTTATCTGTCACACCATACTAGCTGACCAATGGTTACAGTTGTAATTGTTATATCCTGTCTACACCATATAGCTGAACAATGGTTACAGTGTAATTTGTATCTGTCTACAACATACTAGCTGACCAATGGTTACAGTTGTAATTTGTTATCTGTCTACACCATACTAGCTGACCATGTTACAGTGTAATTTTTACTTGTCTACACCAATAGCTGACCAATGGTTACAGTGTAATTTTGTATCTGTCTACACCATACTAGCTGACCAATGGTTACAGTGTAATTGTTTACTGTCTACACCATACTAGCTGACCATGGTTACAGTGTAATTGTTATCTGTCTACACCATACTAGCTGACCAATGGTTATAGTGTAATTTGTTATCGTCTACACCAACTAGCTGACCAATGGTTACAGTGTAATTTGTTTATCTGGCTACACCATACTAGCTGCCAATGGTTACAGTGTAATTTGTTATCGTCTACACCATACTAGCTGACCAATGTGGTACAGGTGTAATTTTGTTATCTGTCTACACATCCAATAGCTGACAATGGTTACAGTGTAATTTGTTATCTGTCTACACCATAACTAGCGACCAATTTGGTTACAGTGTAATTTGTTATCTGTCTACACATACTAGCTGACCAATTGTTACAGTGTAATTATTACTGTCTACACCATACTAGCGACCAATGGTTACAGGTAATTTTTTATCTGTCTACAACCATACTAGTGACCAATGTTACAGTGTAATTTATTTATTGTCTACACCATACTAGCTGACAATGGTTACAGTGTAATTTTTACTGTCTACACCATACTAGCTGACCAATGGTACAGTGTAATTTTATGTCAACCATACTAGTGACCATGGTAAGTGTATTTTATGTCTACACCATACTAGTGATGACCAATGGTTACAGTGTAATTTAGTTACTGTCTACACCATACTAGCGACAATGGTTACAGTGTGTAATTCTTTGTTACCTGTGCTACACCAGATATAGCGTGACGATGGTTACAGTTGTAATTTGTTATCTGTCTACACCATACTAGTCACCAATGTTACAGTGGTAATTTGTTATCTGTCCAACCATACTAGCTGACTGAATGGTTACCAGTGAATTTGTTATTTGTCTACACCATACTAGCGACTGATGGTTACAGTGTTAATTTTTATCGTCTACACCATATAGCTGACCAATGGTTACAGTTGTAATTTGTTATCTGTTCACACCATACTAGCTGACCATGGTTTTACAGTGTAATTGTTATCGTCTACCATACTAGCTGACCATGGTTACAGTGTAATTGTTATCTGTCACACCATACTAGCGGACCAATGGTTACAGTGTATGTAATTTGCTTATCTGTCTACACCATACTAGCTGACAATGGGTACAGTGTAATTTGTTATCGTCTACACCATACTAGCTGACGCAATGGTAACCAGTGTAATTTGTTATCTGTATATACCATATAGCTGACTGATGGTTACAGTGTAATTGTTATCTGTCTACACCATACTAGCTGACTGATGGTACAGGTGTAATTGTTATCTGTCTACACCATACTAGGCTGACCAATTGTTACAGGTGTAATTTGTTACCTGTCTTACACCATACTAGCTGACTGATGGTACGTTGTAATTGTTATCTGTCTACACATACTCAGCTGACAATGGTTACAGTTGGAATTTTTATCTGTCTCCCACCATACAGCTGACCAAGGCGTTACAGGTAATTTTTTATCGTCTACACCATACATAGCTGACCATGGTTACAGTGTAATTTATTCCTGTCTACACCATACTAGCTGACTGATGGTTACAGTGTAATTTGTTATCTGTCTACACCATACTAGCGAACTGATGGTTACAGGTGTAATTGTTATCGCTTACACCATATAGCGACCAATGGTACAGTTTTTGGTAAAATTGTTCCTGTCTACACCATACTAGCTGACCAATGGTTACAGTGTAATTTGTTATCTGTTACACCATACTAGCTGACCAAGGGTTAAGTTTTTGTCATGTAATTTGTTATCTGTCTACACCATACTAGCTGACCAATGGTTACAGTGTATTTACTGTCTACACCATCTGTCTGACCAATGGTTTACAGTGTAATTTGTATATGGTCTACCACATACTAGCGACTGATGGTTACAGTGTAATTTGTTATCTGTCCTACACCATACTAGCTGACCAATGGTTACAGTGTAATTTGTTACTGTCTACACCATACTAGCTGACCCATGGTTACAGTGTAATTTGTTATCTGTCTACACCATACTAGCCGACCAATGTGTTACAGTGTAATTTGTTATCTGTCTACACCATACTAGGACCATGGTTACAGTGTAATTTGTTATCGTCTACACACATACTAGTCACCAATGGTTACAGTGTAATTTGTTATCTGTCTAACCATACTAGGGACTGATGGTTACAGTGTAATTTGTCTTATGTCTACACCATACTAGCTGACTGATGGTACAGTGTAATTTGTTATCTGTCTACACCATATACTAGACCAATGGTTACAGTGTAATTTGTTATCTGTCCACACCATACTAGCTGACCGATGGTTACAGTGTAATTTGTTATCTGTCTACACCATACTAGCTGACCAATGGTTACAGTGTAATTTGTTATCTGTCTACACCATACTAGCTGACCAATGGTTACAGTGTGTAATTTTTTACGTTACACCATACAAGCTGACCAATGGTTACAGGTAATTTGTTATCTGTCTACACATACTAGCTGACCAATGGTTACAGTGTAATTTGTTATCTGTCTAACCTACTAGCTGATGATGGTTACAGTGTAATTTGTATCTGTCTACACACCATACTAGATGACTGATGGTACAGTGTAATTTGTGATCTGTCTACACCATACTAGCTGACCAATTGTTACAGTGTAATTTGTACCTGTCTACAACCATACTAGATGACTAGGTTCAGTGTAATTTGTTATCTGTTACACCATCTAGCGACCATGGTTACAGGTGTAATTTGTTATCTGTCTACACCATACTAGCTGACCAATGGTTACAGTGTAATTGTATCTGTCTACACCATACTAGCTGACCAATGGTTACAGTGTAATTTATTACCTGTTAACCATACAGCTGATGATGGTTACAGGTAATTTGTTACTGTCTACACATACTAGATGAGATGGTTACAGTGAATTGTTATCTGTCTACACCATACTAGCGACACATGGTTACAAAGTTGTAATTGTTACTGTCTACACCATACTAGCTGACCAATGGTTACAGTGTCAATTTGTTTCTGTCTACACCATACTGCTGACCAATGGTTACAGTGGTAATTTGTTACTGTCTACACCATATAGCTGACCAATGGGTACAGTGTAATTTTTACCTGTCTACACCATATAGTGACCAATGGTTACAGTGTAATGTGTTTTGTTACTGTCTAACCATACTAGCTGACCAATGGTTACAGTAGTTATTGTTATCTGTTACACCATACTAGCTGACCAATGGTTACGTGTAATTTATACCTGTCTAACCATACATACTGACATGTTTACAGTGTAATTGTGTATCTGTTACAACATATACGAATGGTTACAGGTAATTTGTTATCTTCTACACCATACTAGCTGACCAATGGTTACAGTTGTGTTATTGTTACTGTGACACCATATAGCTGACCAATGGTTACAGTGTTAATTTTACTGTCTACACCATTACAGCTGCCCAAGGTTACAGGTAATTTGTTATCTGTCTACACCATACTAGCTGACCAATGGTTACAGTTGTAATTTGTTATCTTCTACACCATACTAGTTGACCAATGGTATCAGTGTTAATTTATCTGTCTACCCATACTAGCTGACAATGGGGTTACAGTGAATTGTTATCTGTCACCATACTAGTCTGACCAATGGTATCAGTGTAATGTGTGTTATCTGTCTACACCATACTAGCTGACCAATGGTTACAGTGTATTTGTTATCTGTCTACACCTACTAGAGGACCAATGGTTACAGTTGAATTTAATTTGTTACCTGTCATCACCATACTAGCTGACCAATTTTTCAGTGTAATTTGTTATCGGTCTACACCATACTAGCTGACCAATGGTTACGTGTAATTTGTTACCTGTCTACCACCATACTAGTCACCAATGGTTTACGTGTAATTTGTATCGTCTACACCATACTAGCTGACCAAGGTTACAGTTGTAATTGTTATCTGTCTACACCATACTAGTGACACCATGGTTACAGTGTAATTCTGTATCTGTCTACACCATACTAGCTGACAAAGGTTACGTGTAATTTGTTATCTGTCTACACCTACTATAGTTGACCAATGGTTACAGTGTAATTTGTTTACTGTCTATACCATTACTAGTTCACCAATGGTTACTATGTAATTTATTACCTGTCTACACCATATTAGCTGACAATGGCTTACAGTGTAATTTGTTACTGTTTACACCCCTACTAGCTGACGATGGTTACGTGTAATTTGTTATACTGTTACACCATACTAGCAATGACCGATGGTTACAGTTGTAATTTGTTATTCTGGTCACACACCATACTAGCTGACCGATTGGTTACTGTAATTTGTTATCTGTCTACACCAATACTAGCTGACCAATGTTACAGTGTAATTGTTATCTGTCTACACCATACTAGCTGACCAATGGTTAAGTTGTAATTTGTTATCTGTCTACACCATACTAGCGACCAATGGTTACAGTGTAATTTATTACCCTTTCTACACAATACTAGCTGACACAATGTGTATCAGTGTTACATTTGTTATCTGTCTACAACCATACTAGCTTGACCAATGGTTACAGTTGTTAATTTGGGACAGGTACCATACTAGAGCACAATGGTTCCAGTTGTAATGTTATCTGTCTACACCATACTAGCTGACCAATGGTTACAGTGTAATTTATTACCTGTCTACACCATACTAGCTGACCAATGGTTACAGTGTAATTTGTTATCTGTCTACACCATACTAGCTGACCAATTTTTACAGTGTAATTAGTTATCTGTCTACACCATACTAGCTGACCAATGGTTACAGTGTAATTTGTTATCTGTCTACACCATACTAGTTCACCAATGGTTATAGTGTAATTTTTTATCTGTCTACACCATACTAGTTGACCAATGGTTATAGTGTAATTTGTTATTGGTCCACACCATACTAGTTGACCAATGGTTATAGTGTAATTTGTTATTGGTCCACACCATACACTGTTGCTTACACTTGTATTAGTTATCTGTCTACCCATACTAGCTGACCATGGTTACAGTGTAATTTGTTATCTGTCTACACCATACTAGTCACCAATGGTTAAGTGTAATTTTTTATCTGTCTACACCATACTAGTTGACCAATGGTTAGTGTATTTGTTTTGGTCCCACCATACGGCTGACCAAGGGTTACAGTGTAATTTGTTATCTGTCTACACCATACTAGCTGACCAATGGTTACAGTGTAATTTCTTATCTGTCTACACCATACTAGTTCACCAATGGTTACAGTGTAATTTGTTATCTGTCTACACCATACTAGCTGACCAATGGTTACAGTGTAATTTGTTATCTGTCTACACCATACTAGTTCACCAATGGTTATAGTGTAATTTATTACCTGTCTACACCATACTAGCTGACCAATGGTTACAGTGTAATTTGTTATTGGTCCACACCATACTAGTTGACCAATGGGTATAGTGTAATTTGTTATTGGTCCACACCATACACTGTTGCTTACACTTGTATTAGTTATCTGTCTACCCATACTAGCTGACCAATGGTTACAGTGTAATTTGTTATCTGTCTACACCATACTAGTTCACCAATGGTTAAGTGTAATTTTTTATCTGTCTACACCATACTAGTTGACCAATGTTAGTGTATTTGTTATTGTCCTCACCATACTAGTTGACCATGGGAGACTTCCTCAACCTCATCAAGGTTGAGGAAGTCTCAGGCACAGCATGAGTCACACACTGCTCCTACCCCCCACAGTAGGAGAGTACTGCAGTACCTGGGTACAACACTGATCGTAGGAGATAACAGTAACCTGGGTACACACTGTACAGTGGAGGTATACAGTACCTGGGAACACCACTGTACAGTAGGAGAGTATACAGTAACCTGGTACACACTGTCAGTAGGAGAGTATACAGTCACCCTGGGTCATCACTGACAGTAGGAGAGTACACAGAACCTGGGTACACACTGTACAGTAGAGAGTATACGTAACCTGGGTACACACTGTACAGTATAGGAGAGTATACAGTAACCTGGGACACCCTGTACAGTAGGAGTACACGTAACCTGGGTAACACACGGTTACAGTAGGAGTTACAGTAACCTGGGTACAAACGTACAGTAAGGAGAGTATACAGTAACCTGGGTACACACTGTACAGTAGGAGAGTAACAGAACCTGGGTACACACTGTACAGTAGGAGTACACAAGTAACCTGGTAACACTGTACAGTAGGAGTATACAGTAACCTGGGTTAGACACTGTACAGTAGGAGAGTATACAGTAACCGGGTACACACTGTACAGTAGGAAGTATACGTAACGGGTACACACTGTACAGTAGGAGAGATACAGTAACCTGGGTACACACTGTACAGTAGAGGAGTATACAGTAACCTGGGTCAAACACTGACAGTAGGAGAGTCAACAGAAACCTGGGGTATACACTGTACAGTAGGAGAGATATAAGTAACCTGGGTACACACCTGTACAGTAGGAGAGTATACAGTAACCTGGGTATACACTGTACAGTAGAGAGGATACAGTAACCTGGGTACACACTGACAGTAGGGAAGATACGTAACCTGGGTACACACTGTTGTACAGTAGGAGAGTATACAGTAACCTGGGTATCACACTGTACAGTAGGAGAGGTACAGTAACCTGGGTACACACACTGTACAGTAGGAGAGTAACAGTAACCTGTGGTACACACTGTACAGTAGGAAGTTACAGTAACCTGGGTATACACTGTACATAGGAGAGTATCAGAACCGGGTAACAGTTACAGTAGTGAGTAACACGTAACCTGGGTACACATGTACAGTTGAGGAGTAACAGTACCCTGGGTACACACTGTCCGAGGGAGAGTAACAGTAACCTGGTGGTACCACCACTGTACAGTAGGAGAGTATTAACAGTAACCTGGAAACACACTGTACAGGAGTAGATACAGTAACCTGGGTATCACACTGTACAGTAGGAGTATACAGTAACTGGGTACACTGTACAGTAGGAGAGTATCAGTAACCTGGGTACACCTGTACAGTAGCGAGATGGATACAGTACCTGGGTTAACACTGTACAGTTAGGGGTAACAGTAACCTGGGTACACACTGTACAGTAGGAGTATACAGAACCTGGGTACACAAGCTTACAGTAGGAGAGTATACAGTAACCTGGGTACACACGGCAGGGAGAGTATACAGTAAACCTGGGTACACACTGTACAGTGAGAGTATATACGTAACCTGGGTACACACGTACAGTAGGAGAGTATACAGTAACCTGGGTACACACTGTACATGAGAGAGTCAACAGTAACTGGGTATACACTGTACAGTAGGAAGAGGATAACAGCTAACCTGGGTACACACTGTACAGTAGGAGAGTATACAGTAACCTGGGTACAACACTGATAAGTTAGGAGAGTATACATAACCTGGGTACACACTGTACAGTAGGAGAGTATACAGTAACCTGGGGTACACTGTACAGTAGGAGATATACAGAACCTGGGTAACAACGTGTAAGTAGGGAGTATACAAGTAACTGGGTACACACTGTACAGTAGAGAGTATACAGTAACCTGGGTACACACTGTACAGTAGGAGAGTATACAGTAACCTGGGTACACACTGTACAGTGAGAGAGTATACAGTAAACCTGGGGACACACTGTTACAGTAGAGAGTATACAGTAACTGGGTATACTCGTACAGTAGGAGAGTATACAGTAACCTGGGTACACACTGTACAAGTAGGAGAGTATACAGTAACCTGGGTACACACTGTACAGTAGGAGAGTATACAGTAACCTGGGTACACACTGTACAGTAGGAGCGTATACAGTAACCTGGGTACACACTGTACAGATGGAGGTACAGAGGGCACGTAGTAGGAGAGTATACATTAACCTGGGTACAACTGACAGTAGGAGTTACAGTAA
Source organism: Hymenochirus boettgeri (assembly GCA_019447015.1). NCBI lineage: Eukaryota > Metazoa > Chordata > Amphibia > Anura > Pipidae > Hymenochirus > Hymenochirus boettgeri. The sequence continues at coordinate 444,114 of JAACNH010000060.1, forward strand.
CCTTGGACCACGACTACAGTAGGAGAGTATACGTAACCTGGTACCACTGTACATAGAGATATTACAGTAAACTGTAACACTGACAGTAGGAGAGTATACAGTAACCTGGTACACACTGTACAGTAGAGAAGAGTACAAGTAACCTGGTACACAACTGTACAGTAGGAGAGTCAATACGTAACCTGGGTACCACATACATAGAAGATACAGAACCGGAACAAGAATAGAGTATACAGTAACTGGGTACACACTGTACAGTAGAGAGATACAGTAACCTGGGTACACCACTGTACAGTAGGGAGAGTATACAGTAACCTGGGTTACACACTGTACAGTAGGAGAGTAACGAACCTGGGTCACCCTTACAGTGAGATACAGTAACCTGGGACACCACTGTACAGTAGGAGAGTATTACAGTAACCTGGGTACACACTGTACAGTAGAGAGTATACAGTAACCTGGGTACACACTGTACAGTAGGAGAGTATACAGTAACCTGGGTACAACACTGTACAGTAGGAGAGTATACAGTAACCTGGGTACACACTGTACAGTAGGAGTATACAGTAACCCTGGGTACACAATGTACAGTAGGAGAGTATACAGTAACCTGGGTACACACTGTACAGTAGGAGATACAGTAACCTGGGTACACACTGTACAGTAGGAGAGTATACAGTAACCTGGGTACACACTGTACAGTAGGAGAGTATACAGTAACCTGGGTACACACTGTACAGTAGGAGTATACAGCTAACCTGGGTACAACTGTACCAGTAGGAGAGTATACAGTTAACCGTACACACTTACAGTAGAGAGTATACAGTAACCTGGGTACACATGTACAGTAGGAGAGTATTACAGTAACCTGGGTACACACTGTAAGTGAAGAGGAGAGTATACAGTAACCTGGGTAACACTGTACAGTAGGAGAGTATAGTACCTGGTACACCTGTACCAGTAGGGAGAGTATACAGTAACCCTGGGTACACCACTGTACAGTAGGAGAGTATCAGTAACCTGGGTACACAAGGTGTACAGTAGAGAGTATACAGTAACCTGGTACACACTGTACAGTAGGAGAGTATAAGCAGTAACCTGGGAAACACTCACAGTAGGAGAGTATACAGTAACTTGGGTACCAACTGTACAGTAGGAGAGTATACAGTAACCGGGTACACAACTGTACAGTAGGAGAGTAACAGTAAACTGGGTTACACACTGTACAGTAGGAGAGTATACAGTAACCTGGGTACACACTGTACAGTAGGAGTATACAGTAACCTGGGAAACACAACTGTACAGTAGGAGAGGATACAGTAACCTGGGTACAACACTGTACAGTAGGAGAGTTACGTAACCGGGTACAACACTGTACAGTAGAGAGTATACAGTACCTGGGAACACACTGTACAGTAGGAGAGTATACAGTAACCTGGGTACACACTGTACAGGTAGGAGAGAGTATACAGTAACCTGGGAAACCACTGTACAGTAGGAGAGTATTACCTGTAACCTGGAACACACGACTGGACAGTAGGAGAGTATACCAGTAACATGCGGGTACACACTGTACAGTAGAGTAGAGAGTATACAGTAACCTGGGAACACACTGTACAGTAGGAGAGTATACAGTAACCTGGGAACACACTGTACAGTAGGAGAGTATACAGTAACCTGGGTACACACTGTACAGTAGGAGAGTATACAGTAACCTGGGAACACACTGTACAGTAGGAGAGTTACAGTAACCTGGGTACACACTGTAACAGTAGAGGAGATACAGTAACACCTGGGACACACTTAAGTAGGACGATATACAGTAACCTGGGTACACACTGTCAGTAGGAGAGTATACAGTAACCTGGGTACACACTGAAGTAGGAGAGTATACAGTAAACCTGGGTACACACTGTACGTAGGAGAGAGATACAGTAAACCTGGGTACACACGTACAGTAGGAGAGTATACAGTACCTGGGTACACCACTGTACATAGGAGAGATATACAGTAACCGGGTACACACTGTACAGTAGGAGAGTATACAGTAACCTGGGTACACACTGTACGTAGGAGAGTATACAGAACCTGGGTACACAAGTACAGTAGGGCAGATTATACAGTAACCTGGGTACACACTGTACAGTAGGAGAGGTATAACAGTAACCTGGGGTTACACACATGTACAGTAGGAGAGTATACAGTCAACTGGGTAAACACTACTGTATACAGGTAGGAGAGTACAGTAACCTGGGGTACACACTACATAGAGATTAATACGATAGATAGATCAGAACCTGGTAATGCTAGATAGATAGACTAGATAGATAGATAGGATAGACGAGATAGACTAGATAGATGAGATAGGATTAGATAGATAGATAGACAAGAGATTAAGATAGACAGAGATAGATAGACAGATAGATATTAGATAGATAGATAGATAGATAGATAGATGAGATAGATATGATAGATAAGATAGATAGATAAGACTATAGATAGACAGACGATAGATAGAGTAGATAGATAGATAGATAGATAGATAGAAGATGATAGATAGATAGATAGATAGAAGATAGATAGACAGAGATAGATAGACAGAGATAGATAGAGATAGATAGATAGACGAGGATAGATAGATAGATAGATGATAGATAGATAGATAGATAGAGATATATAGATATTAGAGATAGATAGATAGATAGAGATAGATAGAGAATAGATAGATAGACAGAGATAGATAGATAGACAGTAGTAGGATAGATAGATAGACAGAAGTAGGATAAATAGATAGACAAAAGATAGATAGATAGATAGATAGATAGAGATAGATAGATATCGATAGATAGATAGTATAGATGATAGATAGATAGATAGATTAGATGAGATCATAGAGATAGATCGATAGATGATAAAACAGAGATAGATAGATAGACAGATAGATAGATAGACAGAATAGATAGAGATATATAGAGATGATGATAGATAGATAGATGATAGATTATAGATAGATGATATATAGTAGAGATAGGTTAGAAAGATAGATCGATGATAGATAGATAGATGATAGATGATAGACATAAGACTAGATAGATAGATGAAGATGATAGATCGAGATAGGTGAAATAGCTCGATAGTGATAGATGATAGTAGATAGATATGATAGATAGATAGATAGATAGAATAGATAGATAGATACTAGATAGATAGATGATAGATAGATAGATGATATATAGATAGATAGATGATAGATAGATGAGATAGATAAAATAAAGATATGTATATATAGATAGATAGAAGATATAGATAGAGATAGATAGATGTAATGATCATAGATGGTAGATAGATAGATAGATAGATAGATAGTAAGATAGATAGATAGAAGATGATAGACAGATAGAGATAGAAGATAGATCAGATAGATAGATGAATACAGATAGATAGAAGATGATATATAGTGATGTAGAGATAAGTAGATAGATAGATAGATAGATGAAGATGATAGGACAGATAGATAGATAGATAGATAGAGAGATAGATGATGATAGAGAGATAGATAGATATGATAGATAGCTGATAGATAGATGAGATGGTAGATGATCGATAGATAGATAGATAGATAGATAGATATGATAGATAGCTAGATAGATGATAGACAGATAGATAGATAGATGATAGATGATAGTGAAATGATAGATGATAGATAGATAGATGGATAGATAGATAGATAGATAGCTAGATAGCTATAGAGATAGATAGATAGATAGATAGTGATAGACAGACTATTAGCTAGATGATAGACAATATTATAGAAGATAAATAGATAGATAGATAGTAGATAGCTGATAGATAGATAGATGATAGAAATAGATAGATGATGATATAATAGATAGTAGATGATAGATAGATGATAGATAGATGATAAGTAGAATAGAGATAGAGATATAGTAGATAGATAGATGATAATGATCATGAAGACAGATATATAGATAGATAATAGATAATAGATGATTGATAGATGATAGGATAGAATAGATAGATAGATATAGATGATAGAAGATAGATGGTAATAGATAGATAGATAGATAGATGATGATGAGTAGATAGATAGATAGACATAAGATAGAATACAGAATCTAGTAGATGAGATGATGTAGATAGATGAGTCATATAAGATAAAAGTGTGGAGAGTAGTTGATTTAGAATAGAGATAGATGATGTAGATAAGAAATAGAATAGATAGATAGATAGATAGATAGATGTAGCCGATTTAGTAAGATAGATAGAATGGAAGTAGAATAAGAGATAGATAGATAGATATATAGATAATAGATGATAGATAGATATAGAGATAGACAGAGAGATAGATGATAACGATCAAGATATGATAGATAGTAGATGGTAGATAGATAGATGATAGATAGAAGATTAGAATGATGAGATGATAGATGATAGATAAGACAGATAGATAATGGATAAGATATAGATATATGATAATTAGATGATAAAATATAGATATAGAGTATAGATAGATGCAAGAGATAGATAGATAATAGATCTATTCAGACTGGGCGATCTCATTTCTTTAGCCGGTGTGAAATGGAAAATGATGTTATGAGAATCCGAGTAGAGTGTCTTTTCCTGTATCGGATGTGAAGTTCTTCTCCATCTGGACTGTGAGCCAAGTTCATGAGTCATATGTCTGGTGAATCCCTCATTGTTCTGATATTGGTTGATGGGAGGGATTCAATGTGACCTGGGACAAGACTTGTACAGGAGGTGCCGTATCCCGTGCAGTGGAAAATGCAACCTGATGTACTATGGGGTTAGAATGGTTTTTGTGCTCATTGCATTGTCTGAACCATTTCCAAACATTTTTGTGAGTAGTGTAATCGATTCATCGCTCATTGTTTCTACTCGTGTCAATAAAGACTTTTTAATAATGTGGTAATGTCATGTAACAGTGCAATAGTGTAATAATGTAATAATACAACAAGTCTCTGCACTTTCAATGGAGAGCTGCAGTGGCGAGAATCCTTATTAGAATCACTGTGATGTCACTGAGTGACTAGTTCTATTATTAGCGCCACTGCAGCTCTCCATTCCTAATATAACATAAAAATCATTGTCCTACCTCTATACCAGCCACCCCGGAATTGAACATTTCACAAAATCACAAATCAGAGCTGGACAGGAACGGATCAGCCGTGCATACACGGCACAGAACAGCCTGGCGCGCATGCGCATTACCGTCCATTACGGCACATGAGAAAATCAATACCAACACACAAGCATTATGCAAACAAAAAAGAGCGCGAACAAAACGGAATAAACCAAAATTAACAACAAAGGGGGTAAACATAAAGCCTAAAAAAACGTGAATAAAAACCTAAAACAAACATCTGATTCTGACTAAATTACTATTAAATTGTCAATGAAACATATAACATAAACATACTATGTAGATGAAGATTTTAATAATAGTTAAAATGTTTACACAATGTTTTTTAATGTTATGTATAAAAGAAAATAACATTACATGCAAAGAATTGAAAAACTAAACAACCTTTGGAAAAAAAAAGTTAATAAATTCTTTTCACCAGCTATTATCACTCTAACTTATTTAAAATAAAAACTTGTGTATTATAGAATAATTCGCCCCTTACAGTGTAATATACAGCTATTATGCCACCTCGGAGTTCCTGACCTGTATAAAAGAACTCGGCCTACGGCTCGGCTTCTATATGGTCAGGGAACTCCTCGGTGGGTAATATCCTTATATTACACTGTAAGGGCGCATTATCCCTTATATAATAATGTAACAGCGCAATAGGTATATTGTATGGTGCAATAGTAATAATATAATAGTGCAATAGTGTAATAATGTAATATAATAAGTAACAGTGCAATAGTGTAATATTATTAATGTGCTGTGCAATAGTAATAATATAATAGTACAATAGTGTAATAATATTAATAGTGCAATGGTATAATATAATGTGCAATGGTAATATGTAATAGTGCAATATGTGTAATAATATAATAGTGCAATAATGTAATATTGCAATAGTCTATGTATAATGCAATAGATTTATATAGTGCAATAGTGTAATAATGTATAATATAATAGTGCATAGTGTGAGAATATACATAATGCAATACTATAATAATATAATAGTGCAATGGTATAATAGTGCAATAATGTATAGTGCAATAATGTAAGTAATAGTAATAATGTAATGTAATAGTGTAATAATGTAATGTAATAATGTAATGTGCAATAGGGCAGCACAGTGGCTCAGTGGTTAGCACTGATACCTTGCAGCGCTGAAGTCCTGAGTTCGATTCACCCTTGGACACATCTGCAAGGAGTTTGTATGTTCTCCCCGTGCTTGGTGTGGTTTCCTCCGGGCACTCCGGTTCCCCACAATCATAAAGACATACTGATAGGTTGTATGTGTCAAATAATGTGCTTTAGATTGTAAGCTCTTCGGGGCAGAGCTCTTCTCATAATAAGTAATTGTAAAGCGCTACGGATATATAACACTATATAAAAAAAAAAATACTTACATACATACAATAGTGTAATAATGTAATGTTTAATAAGGTAATGAAATAGTGAAATGTAATAGTGTATATAAGGATAATACGCTACCTACAGTGTAAATAAGGATATCATGGTACGGTCCCACAGAGCCCTGAAGTGATGGTACGGTCCACACAGAGCCCTGGAAGTGATGGTACGGTCCACAAGAGCCCTGGAAGTGATGGTACGGTCCAACAGAGCCCTGGAAGTGATGGTACGGTCCAGAAGCAGAGCCCTGGAAGTGATGGTACGGTCCAACACGAGCCTGGAAGTGATGGTAGGTCCCACAGAGCCCTGGAAGTGATGGACGGTCCACACAGAGCCCTGGAAGTGATGGTACGGCCACACAGAGCCCTAGGAAGTGATGGTAAGGGACACACAGAGCCCTGGAAGTGATGGTACGGTCCACACAGAGCCCTGGAAGTGATGGTACGTCCACACGAGCCCTGGAATGATGGTACGGTCCACACAGAGCCCGGAAGTGATGGTACGGTCCAACAGAGCCTGGAAGTGATGGTACGGTCCACACAGAGCCCTGGAAGTGATGGTACGGTCCACACAGAGCCCTGGAAGTGATGGTACAGGTCCACACAGAGCCGGAAGTGATGGTACGGTCCACACAGAGCCCTGGAAGTGATGGTACGGTCCACACAGAGCCCTGAAAGTGATGGAAGGTCCACACAGGCCCTGGAAGTGATGGTACGGTCCACACAGAGCCTGGAAGTGATGGTGACGGTCCACACAGAGCCCTGGAAGTGATGGTACGGTCCACACAGAGCCCTGGAGGAAGTGGATGGTACGGTCCACCACAGGAGCCCTGGACGAAGTGATGGTACGGCCCACAGAGCCTGGAAGTGATGGTACGGTCCAGACAGCGCCCTGGAAGTGATGGTACAGGTCCAACAGAGCCCTGGAAGTGATGGTAGAGTCCACACAGAGCCCTGGAAGTGATGGTACGGTCCCACAGAGCCCTGGAAGTGGAGTGATGGTATGGTCCACACAGAGCCTGATGATCGGTAGGTCCACACAGCCCTGGAGTGATGGTACGGTCCACACAGAGCCCTGGAAGTGATGGTATGGTCCACACAGAGCCCTGGAAGTGATGGTACGGTCCACACAGAGTCCTGGAAGTGATGGTAGGTTCACACAGAGCCCTGGAAGTGATGGTAGGTTCACACAGAGCCCTGGAAGTGATGGTACGGTCCACACAGAGCCCTGGAAGTGATGGTATGGTCCACAGAGCCCTGAATGATGGTACGGTCCACACAGAGCTGGAGTGATGGTACGGTCCACAAGAGCCCTGGAAGTGATGGTACGTCCACACAGAGCCCTGGAATGATGGTAGGCCACACAGAGCCCTGGAAGTGATGTAGGTCCACACTGATGGTTAGTCCAAGCCCTGGAAGTGATGGTCGGCACAGAGCCCTGGAAGTGATGGTATGGTCATTTTAATGGTGGCGGTGTTCTTTTTAATAAGTGGAGAGAGGGGTATGGAGATGAGGAATTGAGACTTTGGGTAATTCGATGGTAGCCTTTAGGAAATGCTATACCCATTAAAAGTTTTTTACACCATTCCACAAGCTAAATGCAAAAGTTGTATGGAGACTACTGTAGGGATCTCCAAGTAGTGGCCATGTGGTTGGTCATATACAGGCACTACACTGATTGGCTGAAAGTAATTTCATTCTGACCAATCAGAAGGAACAACCAGGAACTGAAAAACCGGACAAACTAGAACAATGTCCTTATGGAATAACTGGTATTGGTAATGGTGTTAAAGCCAAGGGCGCTCTCATTCATCCTTACTTGTCCCCTGTCACTCCATTCCATTCTGGCCACATCTCCTTACTGCTTAAAGCCTATTGGGGTATTTATAGAGCACTGCAATAGCTCCCCCTGTGGCTATATTAAAGGCCAATTCTCTCTGTTGGAGGGGGTCATTACCATGCAATTTCAGAATTTGTGTAGCCCAGTAATTGTCCACATTTGATGTTAACCAGATGTTTATGTGGGAAGAATCTTATAAGGGGGGAGGTTCTCTAGGGAAAATGACATCACTGTTAGGGAGATGATGTCAGTGAGTGAGTGATTACAGGTTCTGAGTCAATCTTCAAACCTTGTCTGGTGGGATGAAATTATTTTTCCCACACAACATAGATCCCCCCTCCTACCCCAATTATCTAAGCAGCCCCCGTGTTCCTAGGTAACCCAGACAACATGACATCACAGTGGAGGAATGAGATGAATTCACCTCTCTGTGTGTGAGGGTTAGGATAAGAAATATCCAAGTATGCACATGTAATAAAGTTGCCATTAACAGTATATACTGTCGGTGTTACCTCCATCACGTTTTTTATTTAGGTTAAGAAATGGGAACATTCGCTGAGGCTTAGAACTTGCAGATTTGGGAAATTCTCGAATAGATGTAACAATAGATAAACCTGTCAATAAATTCCTACAGTTACTTTCACTTTCCCTTTAATACAGTGGGATACATAGGGCCCCATTTATCAGACTCGCACTAACTAAATGAGCCCCCAAGTATCTGATTGGAGAATTCCTCTTTCCCAGGGGTGCTTCTAGAGTTTGTGGCCCCCCTATAACCAGGAGTGGGCAATTACATTTCATAGGGGGGCCACAAAAAAGATTGCGGGACCAATACGTTCAACGCAATTATCCACGGTAGAGATGTTAAAACTGAATTTTATAAAAAGATTAAATGAATAATATAATGTGTCATATTTCCATTCACATCAAACTCAAAATTATCAATTAGCGGTTATTATTAATTAGTAAACTAAAAAAAATAAATCAATTATCCAGCCTGAGACAATCATTAATGTAAAGATTTTTTGGGGGTACAGGTTTATTATTGAGGGGCCAGTCAGCGGCAGCCAAAGGGCCACATGTGTCCCCGGGCATACTTTGCAGGGTCTGCCCTATACCTTTCTGCGGACATGGATTGTGGGGGTAAGGGGCATGGCTTGCAGGATGGCCATGGTGTGGGGGGGTAAGGGGCATGGCTTGCAGGGTGGGATGGCTTGTGGGGGTAAGGGGCATGGCTTGCAGGGTGGGCATGGGTTGTGGGGGTAAGGGGCATGGCTTGTGGATGTAGCCATGGAGAGTAACACGGTAACATGGTCTGGTAAAGTGACATCTATCCTAGATTGCAGGAAAGTCTTACCCATGAGAACACTGAGGGCAGTGGTAAAGGAACCAAAAAAAAAAAAGACTTGGAAGTAAAGCTTCCCAAATAATTTCAGTGGTATTGGTAGGGGACTCCATTATAAGAAGGTAGATAAAGGTATTCTTTCACCAAGACCCTACATGCTGAACAGTGTGTTGGGCCTGGTGCTAGGGTTCGACATGGGTGGATCGTGTAGACAGATTATTGGGTGGGGCCGGGACGGGAGTGACCCGGCAGTCTTGGTTCACATGGTGCCAATGACAAAGTTAGAGGAGGAGGTGAGGTCCTTAAACAGATTTCCGAGAATTAGGGGCCAAGTTAAAAGCAAGGACCTCCAGGGTAGTGATTTCAGATACTACCACAGCCATGTGCTACGCTAGGGAGGCAACGGGAGCTCAGGAGTATAAATGCGTGGCTAAGAGGGTGGTGTAAGGAGTGGGGTTTGGGTTTATAGAGAACTGGGTAGTATTTTCAGCCACGTGCTACGCTAGGGAGACAACGGGAGCTCAGGAGTATAAATGCGTGGCTAAGGGAGGGTGGTGTAAGGAGAGGGGTTGGGTTTATAGAGAACGGGGGTAGTATTTCAGCCACGTGCTACCTAGGGAGACAACGGGAGCTCAGGAGTATAAATGCGTGGCTAAGAGGGTGGTGTAAGGAGATGGGGTTTGGGTTTAAAGAGAACTGGGCAGACTTTGCTGTCGGCTACAGGCTCTTTAGCAGGGATGGGTTGTACCTCACTGATGGTGGTGCAGCTGTTTTAAGGGAGAAGATGGCTAGAGGCTGAAACGTGGTTGAACAGTTCTCACGACTGGGCTGTAAATTTAGAAGGATTGTCTTGTTTAGGCAGGGCAGAGAAAAAGGAAAGGGGGAGGAGTATGTGTTTATGTTAAAAAAGAATTGAAGCCACATTTAAAAGAAGAGATAACTGGCGATAGATGGTTAACGTGGAGGCAATATGGGTGGAATTAGGCAAAAGGAAAGGGGGTAATGTCATTGTTGGTGTGTCTGCTATAAGCCACCAAATGCTAGCAGGGAAGAAGTGTGTCAGCTTCATATGCAGTTGGCAAGGGCTGCAAGTTTGGGGAGTGTGCTCATTATGGGGGACTTCAACCCTGACATTGATTGGTGTAGTGGAACTGCCATCACAGAAAAAGGCGATGAGTTCCTGAATTTGCTGCAGGATAATTTTTCTCTCTGGTTGAGGTTCCTACTAGAAAAGGAGCTCTGTTGATCGGGTAATATCTAACATTGTGGAGCGCATTAAAGATATAAAGGTAACGGAGGTTAGGGAATAGTGACCATGAAATAGTGGTGTTTGGACTTTGTTATCGAAAGAAAAAGTGCGCTGGGTTAACAAAGACTTTTTGGCTGAATTCTGATGTAAGAGGTAAATGGAAAGAACTACATTTCAAGTCCAGTTGATCTAAGAATACAACAGATATAAGATCATGGAAAGTTTAATAAGGGAACATGTTCTAGAGTATGTTTCAAGGACTGACATTATAAGTAATAACCAGCATGGATTTAGGAGGAATAGATCTTGTAAAACTAACTTGCTTGGCTTTTATGAGGGAAGTGAGTAGAAATTTAGACTCTAGTATAGCAGTAGATGTAGTTTACTTGGATTTTGCAAGGTTTTTGATACAGTCCCCCATAGGCGCTATGAATAAGCTAAGGTCTGTTGGTCGGGGAGTCACATTTGTACATGATAGAAAATTGGTTAATGAATAGGATGCAGAGAGTAGTGTAAATAGGATATTACAGATATACCGTGACCTGGATGAATGATATTACAGAATACACGTGACCTGTGATGAATATTACAGATATACGTGACTGGATGAATGATTATTACAGATATACAATGACCTGGATGGATATTACAGATATACCGTGACCTGGATGGATGAATATTACAGATATACCGTGACCTGGATGATATACAGATATACGTGACCTGGATGAATGATATTACAGATATACCGTGACTGGATGAATGAAATTACAGATATACCGTGACCTAGGATGAATATTACAGATATACCGTGACCTGGATGGATGAATATACAGATATACCGTGACCTGATGGATGATATTACAGATATACCGTGACCTGGATGGATGAATATTACAGATATACCGTGACCTGGATGATGAATATTACAGATATACGTGACCTGGATGGATGAATTACAGATATACCGTGACCTGTGATGGAGTTGAATATTACAGATATACCGTGACCTGGATGGAAGAATATTACAGATATACCGTGACCTGGATGGATGAATATTACAGATATACCGTGACCCGGATGGATGATATTACAGATATACCGTGACCCGGATGGATGAATATTACAGATATACCGTGACCCGGATGAATGAATATTACAGATATACCGTGACCCGGATGGATGAACTATTAAGATATACCGTGACCGGATGGATGAATATTACAGATATACCGTGACCCGGATGGAATGAATATTACAGATATACCGTGACCTGGATGATGAATATTACAGATATACTGTGACTGGATAATGAATATTACAGATATACCGTGACCTGGATGAATGAATATTACAGATATACGTGACCTGGATGATGAAATTACAGATATACCGTGACCTGGATGGATTAAATATTACAGATATACCGTGACCTGGATGGATAAATATTACAGATATACGTGACCTGGATGGATGAATATTACAGATATACGTGACCTGGTGATGAATATTACAGATATACCGTGACCTGGATGATGAATATTACGATATACCGTGACCTGGATGGATGAATATTACAGATATACCGTGAACCCGGATGGATGATATTACAGATATACCGTGACCGGATGATGATATTACAGATATACCGTGACCGATGGATGAATATTACAGATATACCGTGACCTGGATGGATGAATATTACAGATATACCGTGACCTGGATGGATGAATATTACAGATATACCGTGACCTGGATGGATGATATTACAGATATACCGTGACTGGATGGATGAATATTACAGATATACCGTGACTGGATGGATGAATTTACAGATATACCGTGACCTGGATGGAATGAATATTACAGATATACCGTGACCTGGATGAATGAATATTACAGATATACCGTGACCTGGATGGATGAATATTACAGATATACCGTGACCTGGATGGATGAATATTACAGATATACCGTGACACTGGATGAGATGAATATTACAGATATACCGTGACCTGGATGAATGAATATTACAGATATACCGTGACCTGGATGGATGAATATTACAGAACACCGTGACCATGGATGGATGAATATACAGATATACCGTGACCGGTGATTGAATATAACAGATATACCGGACCTGGATGGTGAATATTACATATACCTGGACTGATGGATGGATGAATATACATGATTACCGTGACCTGATGGATGAATATTACAGATATACCGTGACCTGGATGGATGATATTATAAACAGATATACCGTGACCTCGGATGGATGAATATTACAGATATACCGTGACCGGATGGAGAATATCAGATATACCGTGACCCGGATGGATGAATATTACAGATACCAGTGACCCGGATGGAGAATATTACAGATATACGTGACCGGATGATGAATATTACAGATATACCGTGACCGGATGGATGAATATTACAGATATACCGTGACCCGGATGGATGAAATTACAGATATACCGTGACCCGGATGGATGAATATTACAGAATACCGTGACCCGGATGGATGAATATTACAGATATACCGTGACGGAGAGAATTACGATATACGTGACCGGATGGATGAAATTACAGATATACCGTGACCCGGATGGATGAATATTACAGATATACCGTGACCGGATGGGAATATTACAGATAACCGTGACCCGATGGATGATATTACAGATTACCGTGACCGGATGGATGATATACAGATATACCGTGACCCGGATGGATGAATATTACAGATATACCGTGACCCGGGGGATGAATATTACAGATATACGGACCCGAGGATGAAATTACAGATATACCGTGACGGATGGATGAATATTACAGATATACCGTGACCCGGATGGGAATATTACAGATATACCGTGACCGATGGATGATATTAAAATATACCAGATGATATACCGTGACCCGGATGGATGAATATTACAGATATAGTGACCCGGATGGATGAATATTACGATATACCTACCGGTGATATACTACGTATACTCGAGTATAACCGAGTTTTTCAGGCTGAAAAATCAGCCTGAAAACTCGGACTCGGTTATACTCGAGTCAACCACTTACGGGCATTCCGGCAGCCGCGCGATCCTTTTCTGCACTGGCACGCCGGCCTGACGTCACTGCCTGGCGCAAGCCCGGCGCCGGGCAGTGACGTCAGCCGGCGCGCGGTACAGGAATGGGCGCGCGGCTGCCGGAATGCTGATACCGTACCTGCTGGGATGGATGGGAAGATAGAAGAAGAAGAGTCGTCCACACGAGAAGAGTCCAGGAGAAGAGTCCCAGGGAGAAGATCCGGAGAAGAGTCCAGGAGAAGAGTCCACAGGGAGAAGAGTCCACGGGAGAAGAGTCACAGGGAGAGAGGTCCACAGGAGCAGAGAGAGTCACAGGAGTCCACAGGAGAAGAGTCCACAGGGAGAAGAAGCCCACAGGTAAAACTGAACTGAGGGGGAGGGGGGCATTCAGATGTTTGGAACTACAACTCCCAGCATGCTTATTAGCTGGGAGTTGTAGTTTCCAAACATCTTGAATGCAAGTGAGGGTGGCATTCAAGATGTTTGGAAACTAAACTCCCAGCTATAAAGACATGCTGGGAGTTTTGTTTCCAACATCTTGAATGCCACCCTCACTTGGCATTCAAGATGTTTGGAAACTACAACTCCCAGCATGCTTTAGTAGCTGGGAGTTGTAGTTTCCAAACAACTTGGCATTCAAGATTTGGAAACTACAACTCCCAGCATGCTTTAGTAGTGGGAGTTGTAGTTCCAAACTCTTGATGCCAAGTTTCTACCCTCGTTTATACTCGGTCATACTTTATAGGATTTTTAGGTGAATGGTACATCGGTTTTACTGGTCGGTTTATACTCGAGGATATACGGTTACCGTGACCTGGATGGATGAATATTACAGATATACCGTGACCTGTATGATGGATGAATATTACAGATATAACCGTGACCCGATGGATGATATTACAGAAGATACCGTGACTGGATGGATGAATATTACAGATATACTGTGACCTGGGATGAATATTACAGATATACGTGACCTGGATGGATGAAATTACAGAATACCGGACTGGATGGATGAATATTACAGATATACCGTGACCTGGAGGATGAATATTACAGATATACCGTGACCTGGATGGATGAATATTACAGATATACCGTGACCTGGATGGATGAAATTACAGATATACCGTGACCTGGATGAGAATATTACAATATACGTGACCTGGATGGATGAATATTACAGATATACCGTGACCTGGATGGATGATATTACAGATATACCGTGACCTGGATGGATGATATTACAGATATACCGTGACCTGGGATGGATGAATTTACAGATATACCGTGACCTGGATGGATGAATATTACAGATATACCGTGACCTGGATGGATGAATATTACGATATACCGTGACGATGGATGAATATACAGATTATACCGTGACCTGGATGGATGAATATTACAGATATACCGTGGACCTGGATGGATGATATACAGTAGACCGTGACCTGGATGGAATATTATGACCGGATGGAGAATATACAGATATACCGTGACCTGGAGGATGAATATTACTAGATATACCGTGACTGGATGAATGAATATTACAGATATACCGTGCCGGAATGAATGAATATTCAGATAGACCGTGACCTGGATGATGAATATTACAGATATTACCGTGACCTGGATGAGAATATTACAGATATACCGTGACCTGGATGGATGACTATTACAGATATACGCTGAACCTGGATGAATGATATTACAATAGACCGTGACCTGGATGAATGATATTACAGATATACCGTGACCTGGATGGATTGTATATACAGATATACCGTGACCGGATGGATGAGAATTACAGATATACCGTGACCTGGAGAATGAATATACAGATAACCGTGACCTGGATGAATGAATATTACGATATACAGTGACCTGGAGGATGAATATACAGATATACCGGCCTGTGGATGAATATTACCGATATACCGGACCTGGATGAATGATATTACAGATATACCGTGACCTGGATATGATTATTACAGATACCGTGACCTGGATGGATGATATTACAGTCTACCGTGACCTGGATGGAGAATATTACAGATATACAGGGACCTGATGAGGAATATTACAGATTATACCGTGACCTGGATGGATGAATATTACAGATATACCGTGACCTGATGAATGAATATTACAGATATACCGTGACCTGGATGGATGAATATTACGATATACCGTGACCTGGATGGATGATATACAGATATACCGTGACCTGGATGATGAATATTACAGATATACCGTGACCTGATGATGGATTACAGATTATACGTGACCTGGATGAATGAATATTACAGAGATATCCCGTGACCTGGATGGATGAATATTACAGATATACCTTGACCGGATTGGAGAATATTACAGATATACCGTGACCTGGATGGATGAATACTTACAGATATACCGTGACCGGATGAAGAATATTACAGATATACCGTGACCTGGATGGATGAATATTACAGATATACCGTGCCTGGATGGATGAATATTACAGATATACCGTGACCTGGATGGATGAATATTACAGATATACCGTGACCTGGATGATGAATATTACAGATATACCGTGACCTGGGATGGATAGACTATACAGATATACCGTGACTGGAATGGATGATATTACAGATATACCGTGACCTGGATGGATGAATATTACAGATATACCGTGACCTGGATGGAGAATTACAGAATCCGTGACGGATATGAATATTAAGTAACCGTGGCCTGGATGGATGAATATTAAGATATACCGGACCTGGATGGATGAATATTACAGAATATACCGTGACCTGGATGGATGAATATTACAGATATACCGTGACCGATGGATGAATATTACAGATATACCGTGACCTGATGGATGATATTACAGATATACGTGACCTGGATGGATGAATATTACAGATATACCGTGACCTGGATGGATGAATATTACAGATATACACGTGACCTGGATGAATGATGAAATTTAAAGATATACCGTGACCTGGATGGATGAATATTACGATATACCGTGACCTGTGATGGGATGAATATTACAGGATATACCGTGACCTGGATGGATGAATATTACAGATATACCGTGACCTGGATGGAATGAATATTACAGATATCCGTGACCTGGATGGATGAATATTACAGATATACCGTGGACCTGGATGGAATGTAATAAACAGATATACCGTGACCTGGATGGAATGAATATTACAGATATACCGTGACCTGATGGATGAATATACAGATATACGTGACCTGGATGAGTGAATATTACAGATATACACGTGACCTGGATGATGAATATTACAGATATACCGTGACCTGGATGGTAATATTACAGATATACCGTGACCTGGATGGATGAATATTACAGATATACCGTGACCTGGATGGATGAATATTACAGATTAATACCGTGACTGGATGGAATGATTTACAGATATACCGTGACCTGGATGCGATCTGAATATTACAGATAACCGTGACCATGGATGAATGAATATACAGATTATACCGTGACCTGGAGGGATGAATAGTACAGTATACCGTGACCTGGATGGAATGAATATTACAGATATACCGTGACCTGGATGAATGAATATTACAGATATACCGTGACCTGGATGGATGAATATACAGATATACCGTGACGGATGGAGGAATATTACAGATATACCGTGACACTGGATGGATGAATATTACAGATATACCGTGACCTGGATGGATGAATATTACAGATATACCGTGACCTGGATGGATGAATATTACAGATATACCGTGGACCATGGAGGATGAATATTACAGATTATACCGTGACCTGGATGGATGAAGATACAGTATACTGACTGGAGGAATGAATATTACAGATATACCGTGACCTGGATGGTGATATGAATATTACAGATATACCGTGACCTGGATGGATGAATATTACCAGATTACCGTGACCTGGATGATGAATATTACAGATATACCGTGACCTGGATGGTGAAATTACAGATATACCGTGACCTGGATGGATGAATATTACAGAATATACCGTGACCTGGATGGATGAATATTACAGATATACAGTGACTGGAGGATGAAATTACAAGATTATACCGTGACCTGGATGGAATGAATATTACAGATATACCGTGACCGGATGGATGAATATTACAGATATACCAATGATTGGATGAATGAATATTACAGATATACCGTGACTGGATGAATGAATAACAGATTATACCGTGACCTGGATGGAGAATATTACAGATATACCGGGACCTGGTATAGATTGAATATTTACGATATACCGTGACTGGATGGATGAATATTACAGATATACCGTGACTGGATGGATGAAATATTACAGATATACAGTGGACCTGGATGGATGAATATTACAGATATGACCGTGACCTGGGATGAATGAATATTACAGATATACCGTGACCTGGATGGATGAATATTACAGATATACCATGACCTGGATGGATGAATATTACAGATATACCGTGACTGGATGATATGATATTACAGATATACCGTGACCGGATGGATGAATATACAGATATACTGACCTGGATGGAATGAATATTACAGATATACCGTGCCTGGATGGATGAATATTACAGATTACCGTGACCTGAGGATGATATTAAGATATACGTGACCTGGATGGATGAATATACAGATATACCGTGACCTGGATGGTATGAATATTACAGATATTACCGTGACCGGATGAATGAATATACAGAATACCGGGACCTGGAGGATGGAATATTACAGATATACCGTGACCTGGATGGATGAATATTACAGATATACCGTGACCTGGATGAATGAATATTACAGATATACCGTGACCTGGATGGATGAATATTACAAGATATACAATGACCTGGATGAAGATGAATATTACAGATATACCGTGACCTGGATGAATGAATATTACAGATATACCGTGACCTGGATGGATGAAATTTACAGATATACCGTGACCTGGATAGATGATGAATATTACAGATTATACCGTGACCTGGATGGATGAATATTACAGATATACCGTGACCTGGATGGATGAATATTACAGATACCGTGACATGGTGGAATGATATTCAGAATACCGTGACATGGATGGAGAATATACAGATATACGTGGACCTGATGATGAATGAATATTACAGATATAACGTGACCTGGATGGATGAATATTACAGATATCCGTGACCTGGATGGATAATATTACAGATATCCGTGACCTGGATGGATGAATATTACAGATATACCGTGACCTGGATGGGGAATATTACAGAATATACCGTGACCTGGATGGATGAATATTACAGATATTTACCGTGACCTGGAGGGATGGATGAATATTACAGATATACCGTGACCTGGATGGATGAATTCTACAGATAAAGTGACCTGGTGGTGAATATTACAGATATACCGTGACCTGGATGGATGAATATTACAGATATGACCGTGACATGGATGGTTGAAGATTAGAAGATTAATACGTGGACCTGGATGGATGAATATTACAGATATACCGTGACCTGGATGGATGAATATTACAGATATACGTGGGACCTGTGGATGGGAATATTACAGTATACCGTGACCTGGATGGATGAATTTACAGATATACCGTTGACCTGGATGGAGAATATTACAGATACCGTGGACCTGGATGGATGAAATTTACAGATATTACGTTATGACCTGGATGGATGAATAACAGATATACCGTGAACTGTATGGATGAATATTACAGATATACCGTGACCTGGATGGATGATAGAATATACAGATTATACCGTGACCTGGATGGATGAAATTACAGATATACCGTGACCGTGATGGATGAATATTACAGATATACGTGACTGGATGGGATGACTTAAGATTATACCGTGACCTGGATGGATGAATATACCAGATATACCGTGACTGGATGGATGAAAATTACAGATTACCGTGGTACCTGTGATGGATGAAATTACAGGGGATATACCGTGACCTGGATTGATGAATATACAGATATACCGTGACCTGGATGGATGAATATTTACAGAGTATAGTGACCTGGATGGATGATATTACAGATATACCGTGACCTGGATGATGAATTACAGATATACCGTGACCTGGATGAGATGATATACAGATATACCGGACCTGATGGTAGAGAATATTACAGATATACCGTGACCTGGAGAATGAATATTAACAGATTAACGTGACCTGGATGGATGAATATACAGATATACGTGACCTGGATGGATAATATTACAGATATACCGTGACCTGGATGAATGAATATTACAGATATACCGTGACCTGATGGATGAATCGATATCAGTGACCTGGGATGAATGAATATACAGATATACCGTGACCTGGAGATGAATATTACAGATAACCGTGACCTGGATGGATGAATATTACAGATATACCGTGACCTGGATGATGAATATACAGATATACCGTGACCTGGATGGATGAATATTACAGATATACCGTGACCTGGTGAATGAATATTACAGATATACCGTGACCTGGATGGATGAATATTACAGATATACCGTGACCTGGATGGATGAATATTACAGAATTATACCGTGACCTGATGAATGAATATTACAGATATACCGTGACCTGGATGGATGAATATTAAAATATACAATGATCTGGATGAGAATATACAGATATACCGTGACCTGGATGAATGAATATTACAGATATATACCGTGACCTGGGTGGATGTGATATTACAGATATACCGTGACCTGGATAGATGAATATTAAAGATATACCGTGACGGATGGATGAATATTACAGATATACGTGACCTGGATGATGAATATTACAGATATACCGTGACCGGGATGGATGAATATACAGATATACCGTGACCTGGATGGATGAATATTACAGAATACCGTGACCCTGGATGATGACGATATTACAGATATACCGTGACCTGGATGGATGAATATTACAGATATACCGTGACCTGGATGAATGAATATTACAGATATACCGTGACCTGGATGGATGAATATTACAGATATACAATGACTGGATGAATGATATTACAGATATACCGTGACGGGATGAGATATTACAGATATTACCGTGACCTGGATGGATGTAATATTACAGAGATTACCGTGACCTGGATAGATGAAGATACAGATATACCGTGACCTGGATGGATGAATATTACAGATATACCGTGACCTGGATGGATGAATATTACAGATATACCGTGACCTGGATGGATGATATTACAGATATACCGTGACTGGATGATGAATATTACAGAATACCGGACCTGGATGAGGAATATTCAGAAACGTGACCTGGAGGAGAATATTACAGAATTACCGTGACCTGGTGATGAATATTACAGATATACCGTGACCTGGATGGATATGAATATACAGATATACGGACCTGGATGGATGAATATTACAGAATATACCGTGACCTGGATGGATGAATATTTACAGATATACGTGACCTGTATATGATGAATATTACAGATATACGTGACTGGATGATGAATATTACAGATATACGTGACCTGGATGGATGAATATTACAGATATACCGTGACCTGGATGTGAATGAATATACAGATATACCTGGACTGGATGGAGAATTACATATATACCGTGACCTGGGATGGATGAATATTACAGATATACCGTGACCTGGATGAATGAATATTACAGATATACCGTGACTGGATGGATGAATATTACAGATATACCGTGACCTGGTGAATGAATATTACAGATATACCGGTGACCTGGATGGATGAATATTACAGATATACCGTGACCTGGGATGGTGATAGTACAGATATACCGGGACTGGATGAATGAATAATTACAGATATACGTGACCTGGGGATGAATATTACAGATATACCGTGACCTGGATGGTGAATATTACAGATATACCGTGACCGGGATTGAATGAATATTCAGATATACCGTGACCTGGATGATGGATGAATATTACAGATATACCGTGACTGGATGGATGATATTACAGATTACCGTGACCTGGATGGATGAATATACAGATATACCGTGACCTGGAGGATGAAATTAAGATATACATGACCTGGATGAATGAATATACAGATATACGTGACCTGGATGGATGAATATTACAGATATACCGTGACATGGATGGATGAATATTACAGATATACCGTGACCTGGATGGATGAATATACAGATATCGTGACCTGGATGGATGAATAGTACAGATATACCGTGACCATGGATAATGAATATTACAGATATACCGTGACCTGGATGGATGATATTACAGATATACCGTGACCTGGATATGATGAATATAAGATATACCGGACCTGGATGGATGAATATTACAGATATACCGTGACCTGGATTGATGAAATTACAGATATACCGTGACCTGGATGGAGAATATTACAGATATACGTGACCTGGAGGATGAATATTACAGAATACAATGAACTGGATGAAGAATATTACAGATATACGTGACTGGAATGAAGAATATACAGATATACCGTGACCGGATGGATATGAATATTACAGATTATACCGTTTTGAACTGGATGAGATGAATATTACAGATATACGTGCACCTGGATGGATGAATATTACGATTATACCGGATGGATGGATGAATATTACAGATATACCGTGACCTGGATGGATGAAATTACAGATATACCGTGACCTGGAGATGATGAATATACAGATATACCGTGACCTGGATGATGAATATTACAGATATATACCGTGACCGGATGGATGAATATTACAAGATATTACGTGACCTGGATGAATGATATTACAGATATACCGTGACCTGGATGGATGAATATTACAGATATACTGACTGGTGATGAAATATTCAGATATACGTGACCTGGATGGGATGAATATTACAGATTACCGTGACCTGGATGGATGATATTACAGATATACCGTGACCTGGATAGATGAATATAAGATATACGTGACCTGGATGGATGATATTACAGATATACCGTGACCTGGATGGAATGAAATACAGATATACCGTGACCTGGAGGATGAATATTACAGATATACCGTGCTGGATGGATGAATATTACAGATATACCGTTGACCTGGATGGATGAATATTACAGATTATACCGTGACCTGGATGGATGAATATTACAGATATACCGTGACCGATGAATGAATATTACAGATATACCGTGACCTGGATGAATGAATATACAGATATACCGTGACCTGGATGGATGAATATTACAGATATACCTGACCTGATGATGAATAGTACAGATCACGTGACTGGATGGATGAATATTACAGAATATTACCGTGACCTGGATGGAATGGAATATTACAGATATACCGTGACCTGGGATGGATGAATATTACAGATATACCGTGACCTGGATGGATGAATATCCAGATTATACCGTGCACTGGATGAGAATATTACAGATATACCGTGACCTGGATGATGAATATTACAGATATACCGTGACCTGGATGGATGAATATACAGATATATACCGTGACCGGATGGATGAATATTACAGATATACCGTGACCTGGAGGATGAATATTACAGATTACCGTGACCTGGATGGAATGAATATTACAGATATACCGTGACTGGGAATGGATGAATATGACAGATATACCGTGACCTGGATGGATGATATTACAGATAACCGTGGAACTGGATGGATGAATATTACAGATATACCGTGACCGGATGGATGAATATTACAGATATACCGTGACCTGGATGGATGGAATATTACGATATACCGTGACCTGGTAATGGTGAATTACAGATATCCGTGACCTGGATGGATGAATATTACAGAATATACCGTGACCTGGATGAATGAATTTACAGATATACCGTGACCTGGATGGATGAAATTACAGATATACCGTGACTGGATGGATGAATATTACAGATATACCGTGACTGGATGGAATGAATATTACAGATATACCGTGACCTGATGGATGAATATTACAGATATACCGTGACCTGGAGAGGAGATATTACAAGATATACCGTGACCTGGATGGATGAATATACAGATATACGTGACCTGGATGGATGAATATTACAGATATACCGTGACCTGGATGGATGAATATTACAGATATACCGTGACCTGGATGGATAATATACAGATATACCGTGACCTGGATGGATGAATATACAGATATACCGTGTACCTGGATGGATGAATATTACAGATATACCGTGACCTGGATGTGAAATTACAGAATACCGTGACCTGGAGGATGAATTACAGATATACCGTGACCTGGATGAATGAATATTACAGATATACCGTGACCTGGATGGATGAATATTACAGATATCCGTGACTGGATGGATGATATTACAGATATACGTGACCTGGATGAATGAATATTACAGATATTACCGTGACCTGGATGGATGAATATTACAGATATACCGTGACCTGGATGGATGAATATTGACAGATATACTACCGTTGACCTGGATGAATGAATATTACAGATATACCGTGACCTGGATGGATAATAACAGATAACCATGACTGGATGGATGAAATTACAGATATACGTGACCTGGATGAAGGAATATACAGATATACCGTGACCTGGATGGATGAATATTACAGATATACAAATGACCTGGATGAATGAATATTACGATATACCGGTGACCTGGGGATGAATATTACAGATATACCGTGACCTGGATGGATGAATATTACAGATATACCGTGACGGATAGATGATATACAGATATACCGTGACCTGGATGGATGAATATACAGATATACGTGACCTTGATGATGAATATTACAGATATACCGGACCTGAGGAGAATATACAGATATACCGGACCTGGATGGATGAATATTACAGATTACCGTGACCTGGATGAATGAAATATTACAGATATACCGTGACCTGGAGGATGAATATTACAAATATACAATGATCTGGATGAATGAATATTTACAGATATACGTGCCTGATGATGAATAGTACAGATATACCGTGGACCTGGATGGATGAATATTACAGATATACCGTGACCTGGATAGATGAATATTACAGATATACCGTGACCTGGATGGAATGAATATTACAGATATACCGTGACCTGGATGGATGAATATTACAGATATACCATGACCTGGATGGATGAATTTACAGATATACCGTGACCTGGAATGAATTGAATATTACAGATATACCGTGACCTGGATGGATGAATATTACAGAATATCATGACCTGGAGGATGAATATTACAGATTACGTGACCTGGATGAATGAATATTACAGATATACCGTGACCTGGATGGATGAATATTACAGATATACAATGACCTGGTGAATGAATATTACAGATAGATATCCGTGACCTGGATGGATGAATATTACAGATATTACCGTGACTGGACTGGATGGAATATTACAGATATACCGTGGACCTGGATAGATGAATATTACAGATATACCGTGACCTGGATGGATGAATATTACCAGATATACCGTGACCTGGATATGAATGATATTACAGTATACAGTGACCTGGATGGATGAATATTACAGATATACCATGACCTGGAGGGATGAATCATTACAGAATACCGTGACCTGGATGAATGAATTTACAGATATACCGTGACCTGGATGGATGAATATTACCATGATATACAGTGACCTGTCGGATAAATGAATATTACAGATATACCGGACTGGATGAATGAAATATACAGATATACGGGACCGGATGGAATGAATATTACAGATTATACCGTGACCTGGATGATGAATATACGATATACCGTGACTCTAGGACTGGATGGATGAATATTACAGATATACCATGACCTGGATGGATGAATATTACAGATATACCGTGACCTGGATGGATGAATAGTACAGATATACCGTGACCTGGATGGATGAATATGTACAGATACCTGACGAATGTCGTCATGACCTGGAGGATGAATATTACAGATATACCGTGACCTGGATGGTGAAGACCGTGACAGATAGCCGATACCGTGATGGATATGAACTATTACAGATATAACCGTGACCCTGGATGGATGGATTATATTACAGATATACCGGACCTGGATGGATGAATGTATTGAAGATATACCTGGACCTGGATGGATGAATATTAAGATATACCGTGACCCTGGATGGTATGATTACAGATATTACCTGACCTGGATGGAGAATTTACAGATATACCTGGACCTGGATGGAATGAATATTACAGATATACGTGACCTGGATGGATTGAATATTCAGATATTACCGTGACCGGGATGGATGAATATTACAGATATACCGTGACCTGGATGTGAATGAATATTACGATAGCCGTGACCGGGTGATGAATATTACAGATATACCGTGACCGGATGGATGAATATTACGATATACCGTGACCTGGAGAATGAATATTACAGATATACCTGAACTGGATGGATGAAGAATATACAGATATACCGTGACCGGGAGGATGAATATTACAGATTATACCTATGCCCGGTACTGGATGAATATTTACAGATATACCGGACCTGGATGGATGAATATTAAGATATACCGTGACCTGGAGGATCTGATATATACAGATACTACCGTGACCTGGATGGATGAATATACAGATTATACACTTGACCGGATGAATAGAACATTACAAGCAAGGGTTCGACATGTGGTGGATCGTGTAGACAGATTATTGGGTGGGGCCGGGAGTGACCCGGCAGTCTTGGTTCACATTGGTGCCAATGACAAAGTTAGAGGAGGAGGTGAGGTCCTTAAACATGATTGTCAGGCCGGCGTGCCGTGAGAAAAGGATCGCGCGGCTGCCGGAATGCCCAGGTAAGTGGTTGACTCGAGTATAAACCGAGTCCGAGTTTCAGGCTGATTTTTCAGCCTGGAAAACTCGGTTTATACTCGAGTATATACGTATCTGTAATATTCATCACCGGTCAGGATATCGTAATATCATCCATCCGGGTCACGGTATATCTGTAATATTCATCCATCGGGTCACGGTATATCTGTAATATTCATCCATCCGGGTCACGGTATATCTGTAATATTCATCCATCGGGTCACGGTATATCTGTAATATTCATCCATCCGGGTCACGGTATATCTGTAATATCATCCATCCAGGTATGGTATATCTGTAATATTCATCCATCCGGGTCACGGTATATCTGTAATATTCATCCATCCGGGTCACGGTATATCTGTAATATTCATCATCCGGGTCACGTATATCTGTATATCATCCATCCGGGTACAGGTATATATGTAATATTCATCCATCCGGGTCACGGTATATCGTAATATTCATCCATCCGGTCACGGTATATCTGTAATATTCATTCATCCGGGTCACGGTATATCTGTAATATTCATCCATCCGGGTCACGGTATATCTGTAATATTCATCCATCCGGGTCACGGTATTCCTGTAATATTCATCCATCCGGGTCACGGTATATCTGTAATTCATCCATCCGGGTCACGGTATACTGTAATATTCATCCATCCGGGTCACGGTATATCTGTAATATTCATCCATCCGGGTCACGGTATATCTGTAATATTCATCCATCCGGGTCACGGTATATCTGTAATATTCATCCATCCAGGTCACGGTATATCTGTAATATTCATCCATCCAGGTCACGGTATATCTGTAATATTCATCCATCCAGTCACGGTATATCTATATCATCCATCCAGGTCCGGTATATGTAATATCATCCATCCAGGTCAACGGTATATCTGTAATATTCATCCATCAGGTCACGGTTATCTGTAATATTCATCCATCCAGGTCACGGTATATCTGTAATATTCATCCATCCAGGTCACGGGTATATCGTGATATTCATCCATCAGGTCACGGTATATCTGTATATTCATCCATCCATGGCACGGTCTATCTGTAATATTCATCATCCAGGTCACGGTATATCGTAATATTCATTCATCCAGGTACGGTATATCTGTAATATTCATTCATCCAGGTCACGGTATATCTGTAATTTCATCCATCCAGGTCACGGTATATCTGTATATCATCCACCAGGTCACGGTATATCTGTATATTCATTCATCCAGGTCACGGTATATCTGTAATTTCATACCATCCGGTCACGGTATATCTGTAATATTCATCCATCCAGGTCACGGTATATCTGTAATATTCAATCCATCAGGTCACGGTATATCTGTAATATTCATCCATCCAGGTCACGGTATATCTGTAATATTCATCCATCCAGGTCACGGTATATCTGTAATATTATCCATCAGGGTCACGGTATATCTGTAATATCATCCATCCGGGTACGTATATCTGTATATTCATCCATCGGGTCACGGTATATCTGTAATATTCATCCATCCAGGTCACGGTATATCTGTAATATATCCAGTCACGTTCGTATATTCATATCCAGGTCACGGTATATCTGTTAATATTCATCCATCCAGGTCACGGTATATCTGTAATATTCATCCATCCAGGTCACGGTATATCGTAATATTTATCCATCAGGTCACGGTATATCTGTAATATTATCCATGTCACGGTATATCTGTAATATTAATTCATCACGGTAGTATATGTAATATTCATTCATCCAGGTCACGGTATATCTGTAATATTCATTCATCAGGTCACAGTATATCTGTAATATTCATCATCCAGGTCACGGTATATCTGTAAATTCATCCATCCGGGTCACGGTATATCTGTAATATTTCATCATCGGGTCACGGTATATCTGTAATATTCATCCATCCGGGTCACGGTAATCGTAAATTCATTCACGGGTACGGTAATCTGTAATATTCATCCATCCGGGTCAGGTATATCTGTATATTCATCCATCCGGTCACGGTATATCTGTAATATTCATCCATCAGGTCACGGTATATCTGTAATATTCTTCCATCCAGGTCACGGTATATCTGTAATATTCATCCATACAGGTCACGGTATATCTGTAATATTCATCCATCCAGGTCACGGTATATCTGTAATATTCATCCATCCAGGTCACGGTATATCTGTAATATTATCATCCAGTCACTTATCTGTAATATCAGTCCATCAGGTAGGTATATCTGTAATATTCATCCATCCAGGTCACGGTATATCGTGAATATTCATCCATCCAGGTCACGGTATATCGGTAATATTATTCATCCAGGTCACGGTATATCTGTAATAATCATTCATCCAGGTACGGTTATCTGTAAATTCATCCAGGTCACGGTATATCTGTAATATTCATCCATCAGGTCACAGGTATATCTGTAATATCCATCCAGGTCATTGTAATCTGTAATAATCATTCATCCAGGTCACGGTATATCTGAATATTCATTCATCCAGGTCACGGTATATCTGTAATAATATCATCCAGGTCACGGTATATCTGAATATTCTATTTACAACTACTCTCTGCATCCTATTCATTAACCAATTTTTATCCATGTACAAATGTGACTCCCCGACCAACCGACTTAGCTTATTCATTAGTCGCCTATGGGGGACTGTATCAAAAACCTTGCAAAATCCAAGTAAACTACATCTACTGCTATACTAGAGTCTAAATTTCTACTCACTCCTCATAAAGCCAAGCAAGTTAGTTTTACAAGATCTATTCCTCCTAAATCCATGCTGGTTATTACTTATAATGTCAGTCCTTGAAACATACTCTAGAACATGTTCCCTTATTAAACTTCCATGATCTTTATCTGTTGTATTTAATTAGATCAACTGGACTTGAATGTAGTTCTTTCCATTTACCTCTTTACATCAGAATTCAGCACAAAAGTCTTTGTTAACCCAGCGCACTTTTTCTTTCGATAACAAAGTACAACACCACTATTTCATGGTCATATTCCCAAGCCTCAGTTACCTTTATATCTTTAATGCGCTCCACAATGTTAGATATTACCCGATCCAACAGAGCTCCTTTTCTAGTAGGAACCTCAACCAGAGAGAAAAATTATCCTGCAGCAAATTCAGGAAATCATCGCTTTTTCTGTGATGGCAGTTCCACTACACCAATCAATGTCAGGGTAATTGAAGTCCCCCATAATGAGCACACTCCCCAACTTGCAGCCCTTGCCCAACTGCATATGAAGTGACACATTCTTCCCTGCTAGCATTTGGTGCTTATAGCAGACACCAACAATGACATTACCCCCTTTCTGTTGCCTAATTCCACCCATATTGCCTCCACGTTAACATCCATATCGCCAGTTATCTCTTCTTTTAAATGTGGCTTCAATTCTTTTTTAACATAACACAATACTCCTCCCCCTTTCCTTTTTTCTGCCCTGCCTAAACAAGACATATCCTTCTAAATTTACAGCCAGTCGTGAGAACGTTCAACCACGTTTCAGCCTCTAGCCATCTTCTCCCTAAAACAGCTGCACCACCATCAGTGAGGTACAACCCATCCCTGCTAAAGAGCCTGTAGCCGACAGCAAAGTCTGCCCAGTTCTCTTTAAACCCAAACCCCATCTCCTTACACCACCCTCTTAGCCACGCATTTATACTCCTGAGCCCGTTGTCTCCTAGCGTAGCACGTGGCTGAAATACTACCCCAGTTCTCTATAAACCCAAACCCCATCTCCTTCACCACCCTCTTAGCCAAGCATTTATACTCCTGAGCTCCCGTTGTCTCCCTAGGTAGCACGTGGCTGAAAATACTACCCAGTTCTCTATAAACCCAAACCCCATCTCCTTACACCACCCTCTTAGCCACGCATTTATACTCCTGAGCTCCCGTTGCCTCCCTAGCGTAGCACATGGCTGTGGTAGTATTTCTGAAATCACTACCCTGGAGGTCTTGCTTTTTAATTGGCCCCCTAATTCTCGGAAATCATTGTACTGTAACTCAACGGACTTTGGAATGATTTGCAAAAGATTATCTGAAGATCCTATAAACAAAAGTTTCTACACACCTCTATCCTCTATACACGGGCATATCACAGGATTTCAGATAATCTTTTGCAAATCATTCCAAAGTCCGTTGAGTTACAGTAGTTATTCACAAAAAAATTGCCTGAATGGACTTTAATAGGTTTTCCATATATAATATAATAATTTCCCACCTACAATTTTTCAAAACTGTTATTGGAAATTGAAAGAAGTTTTGTCCCTCTCTGAATGTACAATAATCCTCTGTGACTATACATATAATGAATATAATGAATATCGTAGATGATGTATTTTCTCTATGTTGTAGACCTAACCCATCCACTTTTCCATGTTCCATTATTCCTTATTCCAGATCAGTTCTGCCAGCCTTTCTCTGGTGACAGAGTCTCCTCCCCGATCTGTTTCAGACAATACAAAGTGATGAAAATAATATTTTTGCCATAGGCACAATAATAAGTATTTTGGTTGGAACTGGGTTTCATTTACACATCTGATGATATCACTGGATTTGTAGAAGTTCAGCTACTCAAAATATCTCTCCAGTCTTGGTATCTGTATTGAGTTTACTCTGAAGATGACTAGAAATATAGGAGAAATAACGCCTCATAAATTCAGATCCTCTGTCATTATACTTTGTGGGACACCAAACATGGCATTCTTGTACAGCATTTCTTTTACAGAAGAATTATACGTGGGATTGAATTCATTATTTCCTAATTGGGGGAAAAGTGAATCTGTTCTACCCAATGGCGCCTCCCTAAACAGTATTGATTTCATATTGGTACCTTATTACCCAGATGATTTTGATTCTTCCGATAGGAAGAACTTTGTAAAAAACCTGAACTTCCTAGAGAATTCAGAAGACGAGATATTTGCAGATTATTGGATGAGTGTTTATGGTTGTGAGTCAAAGACCAAAAGAAAAATCAAATGTATCCAATTATTTACCATCAGACACTTCATAATTGTACTACGCAGGGTGGAGCAGAATTCCGTACTTTTGTTAACAATTACTCTCCCCTGGTGATCTAGCAGTGAACCTGATGTCCCAGTCAATACATAATGCACATGTCACATACTAACTTGGCCACACATGGAGACAACATATATCATTATAAGCACCAGGTAAATATTCCTGAAAGGATTATCCAGAACAGTCATGGGTCCATCAATACCATAGTGGGGATTCTAACTATGGTGGGATTTTCTAACACAATATGGGGGAGATACATACTACCTTACACCTCTGTTTCGGAGAGTTCGTTTTGTGTTATTTAATAGGGCAAAAAAAGTTTTATTTTGCATTGTTGCCTGTGGCATAACGCCACTGACAATACTACATTGGGAAGGATGGGTTTAACTCATTAGCAGCTCTTTGTGAATGATATTGCTCTCCCCCTAAATCCACGGTGATCTATTTTAAAAGGGACATGTGTTGTCTGTGTGGGTTATGGCATTAATCAACACGCAGTAACACATCAACCACCAGTAACCAAGTATGTTAATCTTAAATTATGACAGGTTTGGATGACTTCAATCAACTCCAGCACACACAGTAACTGCATTAAGTCCACAAGTGCAGATAAAAAATATTTTATTTTTTTTGCCAAATGCTACGAAGTGAGAGCAGCAGAATAGAGTAATTGGATTTAAAATAGAATATCCAACCCCCCTACTAAATTTGCACCACTGTTGGCCCCCCTGTGTAATGTTAAAAATCCCTACCGTTCTCTTCGTTTTAAACAGAAATGAGTTTGACCCATTTACCCACTCAACAGTCCAGTATCTAACGTGGCCCCTGGAAAAAAGATTGTCCACCCCTAGTTTATAACATGCCAGTAGTTTCCTATTAATGATATTTTGTTCTGACTACTTCACAGCTTCACCATTTCTAAACAAAGAAATGGACAAGGGGCAAAACAATATTTTGATGAAAAACGAACATTTATCACTAGTTAATGTCAAACTTTTGATTAAAAAGACTGGAAAACGTATCCCAGCATGAAGGATCAATCAATCCCTGGGCTGCGCCAGATCAGCAGATAAATATCAGCTTTGACTCTAGGGAATTGAATAAGTAACATGACGGTAAGAAGAAGATTCACTGTCACCTAAACAATTGTCTCATTATAGGTGGTCTTATATTAAAGGGGAATAACTTTTCAATACAAGCAGCAGGATACACTATATAAAGACTGTTTATAAAATCAGGAGTTTACAAATTCCAGAATTCTGGTGCTTGATCCTAATTCTTTAATTTAACACTTCAATTCAAATTAGAAATATTCCTGTTTTCTGGGGCACAAAAATAAAGATGAGAATATTATAATACCAGGTAATAATAAAATGATAAATAAATAATTTTTGGGCCTCAGGGGCTGGGGGGAGGTAATAAATCCTCCTTATTAAAATACCTCCCTTTACATCATTTTATTATTATGGTTTTTATCTTTGAAGCCATTCTTTATAGCAAACCTTTAAATAGGAAATGTTAATTGATAAAGAACAAGAGGACAAGAACATTTTTGTATGTTAGGGTTCTTAAAGGATGTGTGGATACACTGGGAGCCCTCAGAGAGCCAGAGGTGTACCTGGTATAACTGAAGCCCTTGGAGAGCCACTAATGTGACACCACTGGCAGCCATCAAAGAGCTACAGCTGTACTGGGTGCCATAGTAGCCATTAGAAAGAGGCAGGCTATGAGGGTACACTGGAAGCCTTCAGAGACCCACAGCTCTTCCGGGTACACTAGGAGCCCTTAAGAGAGCCACAGGTATGCAGGGTACACTGGGAGCCCTCAGAGACCAAACAGTCTGATGGGTACACTAGGAGAATACAGTAAGATGTATTTTCTGTCTGTGCCACAAAATAGTTACTACTCTGTATTTTGCAAAGACATGGGGAATGTACAGAGATATGGGACGCCATCACACACAACATTGGTTTAATATCACAATATTATCTTTCAGAATACAATTTAGTTTTAAGTTTTGTGTGATACTCCAATTGTATATTTGTTGGTGTGAACAAATAGTTGGAAATGTAAGTTACTACGACACCTGGCTGGGTAGCATGGTGGCTCAGTGGTTAACACAAATTCCTACAGCGCTGAAGTCCTGGGTTTCAATCCTACCTTGGAATCATCTGCATGGCTTTCTATGTTGTGTTGTTTGTGTGGGTTTTTCCAACAATCATAATGACATAGAGATGGGTTGTATGTATAAAAATGCTTAGATTGTAGCTCTTTGGGAAAGACCAAATTAATTTATAAAGTTTATGTTTAGCACCATGGAAAATGTTGGTGCTACATAATCATAATGCAAGTCATGCCCTTTTTGGTAGCTCAGCCGTGATGATAGAGGCCATGGGCAGTTCAGCCAGTAGTACTTAACAGTTCTAGCAAGGAGACGAGGCTAGAGAACTTAGTCATCATGTACAGCTATGTATAAGTGTCCAGTACACACACTGGAAGGAGGGCTTCCAAATGAAAGGGAATATTTGCTTTAGGTGGAGCAACTTCATCGGCATTAGAATCCACAGCATTACAGGGACATGGTTCTTGTGAGTGTAATGATTGGGGGGATTTGTCTTTGTTAGCTGAAATTAATGTGTGCAACTGTGTAAATGTGGGTCTACGTGATGTAACTGCCGACAAGGAGTCTGTCAGGAGAGAGCCGGCGGACTTAAGGAGAAAACACCATTTAGAGGGGATGCGTGAAATATGTTAGTGAGGCAGAAGGTAGTACATAGCATTGGGTGTAAACTAAGCAGCCACCTGTTGTCTATACACACGTAGCATGAAGACAGCTCTAAGGGCTAGATGCGCATTTCTCACAAACTTAAGATTGCGTAAGAATCTCAGAGCAGTACATTCCAATGTGGGTGGCCAACTGCACTTTTATTCATTTTTGGAGTGTATGTGATCACCATTTTGCAGATCGCATTTCCCCTGAACCCAGACCATTGTGCAATTGGGCAGTTACATCCAAGTTGGTTAAGCCCTTATAGTGTTTTGTCAATGCTATGTGTGTATATACAGCATGCGGTTGATTTATTCCGTTTTCCACTGGTCCATGTGCCCATTACGTATTGCCCCCCCCTGCGCAAGAATATGTTTCATTCCTCATAACAATACCAGCTTATTGGGAGGTATCACAAAGGCAAAGGTTTTGATTTAGGATGAGTATTGCCCAAGTCCCGAATGGCCACAGGCAACTTATAACGTGTAATTAGTTTATATCACATTTCGCAAGAGTATAGCGGTATGTGACTTATGCACTGGGTCACAGCCTTGACGCAATTTAATTTCACCATTGAGGAAGTCCACACATGCGGACGAAACGCGTCTCTGGCAGTCTATTTTAATGGCCCCTATCTGACACTCCCCCTCGTAGCGCGTCTCAGGTGGCCTGTAAATGGTGAGACAATTTACAGCATATGCACAATATACCGGTATATAGCTAGGTGGGTGAGGGATTTAGTGAGGGAGGTTTTTTATGTGGGTTTCTTAAGTGTTGTGATCTTGTGTGTTAAATACTTTTTAAAATGAGCTAAAAAACTTTGGATTTTTATTAATCAATACGATTTATTTGGCGTGCCCATTTATGTCCATACATTATGTATATGGTTTATGGACGGAGCACGAATAATAAATAACAAACATTAACATTTTCAGTACCAGGTACGTATGCTCTATGTACCTGTCTGGGTGGTCTATCTGGCCAGATATGCTCTATTGTACCTGGTCGGGTGGTCTATCTGGCCAGATATGCTCTATGTACCTGTCTGGGTGGTCTATCTGGCCAGATATGCTCTATGTACCTGTCTGGGTGGTCTATCTGGCCAGATATGCTATGTACCTGTCTGGGTGGTCTATCTGGCCGATATGCTCTATGTACCTGTTGGGTGGTATCTGGCCAGATATGCTCTATGTACCTGTCTGGGTGGTCTATTGGCCAGATATGCTCTATGTACCTGTGGGTGGTCTATTGGCCAGATATGCTCTACGTACCTGGCTCAACCCCTTTAAAAAAAATTGCTGCATGTACCCGCGATTGGGGAGGGAAGTGCCCTCCCTCTACCCTCCATCCCCATCACTTCATCTGAATCCGATGAGGGGATCGGGTAAAAAAAAACCTTCAGTGGCGGATCATATAGGGACTTCAAATTTGGACACTCATTCTTTTTAATGCACAAATAACTTTCAATCAAGACACCAAAATCACATCACTACTATTTTTAAATGATTTTTTTTACATATTTATGAAGCAATATAATGATGAACATTTGCAACATTTCAGCTTATTTTCGGTGTACTTTGGTGAAATTTTTCGAAATTTTTTAGGTTGGACTTAAATAGGATGTCTGTCTTCTTTTCACATGAAACCTTTTGACTTGCGAGGTTTAGTGGTGGCAATGTGGCTCATTTTTGCCTTTACAATGCATTGCACTAATGCGGGAAAAAAAGGCGATTTGGCAATTTTATTTTCGCGCACGCAAGCACACGCTCATGTATTTGTATTTCTGGCTTAGGAAGTGGACAACAGATAGATGATTGAGGGGATGGATATGGTTGTTTGTGTAAAGAGAGAATAGCCTTGTATAGTTTGTGGTACGTGTTAGGTGGTCCGTGTTTTTTTCTTGATCCATGAAACTGTAACATTTTTCTTGTACATATTAACGTTCGTTGTAATGCTAGAGAGCTTTCTATTTATTGGAACAGATTGAAATGAAATGTATTTGATGAATAAAATGTTTGTTACTTATTTGTAATGTGAGGTGGACATTGTTTGGCTAGGATTGTGTTATAGTGGCATTTTCGCGTTTCTAATGGTTTTTTGCAATGCAGTCATCTTATAGACACGTTAAGTTTTTGCTGCGATACTTTTCAATCTCTATCGTGTCTGTTTGCGTTTTTCAGAAGCGAAGTCGTTTTTTCCCCTCACTTTTTGTAAATACCGCAAAAGAAGTCCAAAAGCATGTTTTCGCTGCAATGTTCGCCGTTACTAACTTTTATAAATATGCCCTTCTGATAACCCTTCTGATCACCTAATTATTGATCTTTTGTCAGTGAATGAAAAATCACTTCCTGGAAAAAAACTTTCATAAGAGGGATTTTCCAATTGGATTTGACATGTAAAACAGGTATTTTACCCATGTTCCATGTTCGTTACCATTCCCAAAGATGATAATTTTTCATAATTTAAGAAAATCTGCTAAAGCATGCTGTTTCTGAAGGACTGCGTCTGGAATTCTTCATGTATGTATGAAAGCATGGCACCGATATAGTATAGTATTTGAGGTTGAAATAAAGACATACCTCCATCCAGTCTCAACCCATCTGATATGTAGCTGAAGGTGGAGTAAAAGAAGTAATAGTTTGTGGGGGGTATTTCCAAGTTTTGGAGCTGTTTCTTTTGAAAAAGAGTAGGCTGTTCAAATTACAGAGCACTTTGATTTTTTTTCTTGTAATTGCACTGTGAATGCATCACATTTGAGCTAGTTGGTGGCCACATTTCTGTGCACCCATGCATATGGCATACCGTTTGATTCAGGACATGTGGGAGATTGACATTTTTTACTTGTTAAGTGGGTTTAGGTAGGATTTTCACCATTGAATCATTTTATGTCATTTTTTTTACAAAATACAAACAAGGAGATCTATGGATCACTGTGTCCAGAATTCTTCATGTATTATGAAAGAATGGTACCGTTACGTAGCTGAAGGTGGTAGTTAAAAAATATATAGTTGGGGTTTTCTGAGCTAGGGAGTTTAGTGAGAAAAACTACTGCTCAAATTTGGAGTTGACTAAATATTTTTGCTGTTCTTGGTTGTGCATTGTCTGCATTTTTTGGCTAGTCGCTTTTACGTCCGCAGTGTAACCAAACATATGGCATACCGTTTGATTCAGGACATTTGGGGATTGATATTTGTTAACTTTTTTTTACATTACATTGGGTTTGGCGTGATTTCTACCTTTGAAAGGTGTTAATTTTTCACAAAAATCAGCTAAAGTGCTAACTTCTACGAAGAAGTGTGCCCACACCCATTGATGGTATGAATGAACGAACACAGCATTATATAGCTGAAGGTGAGTAAATCCAATATATAGTTTGTGGGGGTATTTCTGGTTAGGGGGGGCATTTTGTGGGGAAAAACTGCAGACTGTTCAAATTCAGAATTAGCTAATACTGTATTTTTGCTGTTTTTGAGCCATTGTGCATTGTCTCACTTTGTGGCTTTTTGCTTCAATGTCCACTTGTGTACCACACAAATGGCATAGCGTTTGGTTCAAGGACATTTGGGGGGATTGATATTTGGTAACTTTTTTATTCCATGGGGTTTTGGCATAATTTCTACTTTGAAAGGTATTTTTGTTCATTATTTCCGAAAATCTACTAAAAGTGCGGACAGTGCAAATTTCTAAGAAGAACTGCGCCAACATCATTGATGGTAGAATGAACAAACTACAGCATTAAGTAGCTAAAGGTGTGTAGATTTTTTCACTGTTTTGAGCCATCGATACATTGTCCATTTGTGGTTAGTCGTTCCATCTTGAGTGTGTAAATATGCATATGGCATACCATTTGATTGACATTTACAGTAGGTGTTTTTTTACTTGTCATGGGAGTTTAGGTATGATTTGCTGACTTTGAATCATGCATTTTATTCATTTTCAGAAACACACCTTCAGCTACAACAGTTAAGTTAAAACCAAAAAGCAGTTCAAAATGCAGAGATGGCTGAAATTGTAGGTGCAATGTCTTGTATGTATGTATTGCTGCCTTAAGGGCAAGTTGGTAGCCATATCTCAGTGGTGTACCCACACATGTGGCATACTATTTTATTCAGGAGGGGTTAGGCTTTGTGCTTGGTTTTCAACTTCCTCCCACAATTTTTTCCGTGAATTTACATTTGATGAACGCTCCGTCCAGGTATTTGCATTTTGATCAAAAATCAACTACTTCTAAAGCCTAGGATGTGTAGTTTCTAAAATTATCATTTGTGGGGGTGTTTTATTTAATTGGTAGTTATCCTACAACAACTGAATGGCTGTTACATTGTCAATTTGGTGTAAATATCTTCAAAGTTCTAATTAGTTTCAGGGGTGCTCCTGCACAGACATTGTGGGGTACCTATACATATCTGGTAATTGTACTCTGGAGAATCAGAGCTTTTAGAAACATATTTTTGTGTAAACCCAACAATAGTTTTTATTTTTCCAAATGGAATGGCAAGAAAAGTAAAATTTTGCAAATTTTTGTTTTTTTTGACAGTTTTTTTTCATCACCAAAATTTTGTCAAAGTAGCAAAAGTCAGTTACCCATTTAAAGGATGCATTGTGCCGAAAAAAAGTATATATAACTTCTCCTGATTCCTGAAAGTTTCATACCGCAACACTTCACAACCTATGAGTGCAAAATCCTGAAAAAATTTCTGGCTAAAAAGGGTAGACAAATTGCAAAACTGGCTGTACTGTAAGGGTTATTGGTAATGTTTAAATACCTTTTAGCTATAGACGTAACAGTACATTATGCAGATTGTCTATCAAGGGCCAAAGATAAAATGCAATGTGACTCCAACCTGAAAGTTTTGTACTGGGGGGGGAATATTTATACAGTAAGGTGTTTTCTGCCATTAGGCGTTCTGTTGATTCAATTCAATGTATCTGTTGTATTCAATTAGATCAACTGGACTTGAAGTTTAAGTTTTGAAACGTTCGCTAGTCATCCAACTGGAATCTCAATTCAGAATCTGATTAGAGATCCAGTTGGATGACTAGCGAAACATCTTCAAGAACTAAACGTCAAGTCCATTGATCTAATTGAACAACAGATATACCATGACCTGGATGGATGAATATTCAGATATACCATGACCTGGATGGATGAATATTACAGATATTACCATGACCTGGATGATGAATATTACCGATATAACCATGACCTGGATGAATGAATATTACAGATATACCATGACCTGGATGGATGAATATTACAGTATCCATGACCTGGATGATGAATATTACAGATATACCATGACCTGGATGGATTGAATATTAACAGATATACCATGACCTGGATGGATGAATATTACAGATATACCATGACCGGTATGAATGAATGAATATTACAGATATACCAGCCTGGATGGATGAATATTACAGATATACCATGACCTGGATGGATGAATATTACCGATATACCATGACCGATGATGAATTAGATACCAGACTGGATGATGAATATTACAGATATACCATGACCTGGATGAATGAATATTACAGATATACCATGACTGGATGGATGAATATTACAGATATACCATGACCTGGATGGTGAATATTACCGATAGACCATGACCTGGATGAATGAATATTACAGATATACCATGACCTGGATGGATGAATATTACAGATATACCATGACCTGGATGAATGAATATTACAGATAACCATGACTCTGGATGGATGAATATTACAGATATACCATGACCTGGATGATGAATATTACGATACCAGACCTGGACTGGAATAATATGACAGATATACATGACCTGGAGGTGAATATTACAGATATATCGTGACCGGAGTGATGAATATTACAGATTACCGTGACCTGAATGAAATTACAGATATACCATGACCTGGATGATGAATATTAAAGAGATACCATGACCTGGATTGGATGAATATTACAGATATACCATGACCTGGATGGATGAATATACAGATTATACCCATGACTGGATGGCATGAATAGATAAGATATACCAGACCTGGATGGAAGAATACTTACAGATTACCGACCTGGATGAAGATGAATATATATCTACAGATATAAGCCTGACCTGGATTGGATGAATATGTACAGATATACCGTGACCTGGAGGAGGATATACTATATACCGTGACCTGGATGGATACATTATCAGATATACCATGAACTGGATGGATGAATATTACAGATATACCATGACCTGGATGATGAATATTAAAGATATACCATGACCTGGAGGAGAATATTACAGATATACCATGACATGGACTGGATGAATATTACAGATATACCGTGACCTGGATGATGAATATTACAGAATACATGACTGGTGAAGAATGTAAGAGATTAATGCCCTGGCTGATAGAATATTACAGACATACCGGACTGGGGATGAGATCTTACAGATTTATACGTGACCTGGATGGATTGAATATTACAGACAACCGTGACCTGGATGGATGAATATTCGATAACCGACCTGGATGAATATTACAGAATACCATGACCTGGATGGATGATATTACAGATATACCGTGACCTGATGGATGAATATTACAGATATACCGGACCTGGATGTGAATTACAGATTACCTGACCTGATGGATGAATATTACAGATATACATGACCTGGAATGGATGAATATTACAATACCAACCGGATGGATGAATATTACATATACTGTGACCTGGATGGATGAAAAATATACAGATATATCATGACCTGGATGGATGAATATTACCGATATACCATGACCTGGATGGATGAATATTACAGATATACATGACCTGAGGATGAACATTACAGATATACCATGACCTGGATGAACTGAATATTACAGTTATACCATGACTGGATTGATGAGAGACATTACAATCTAACCATGCCTGGATGAAGACATTACAGATATACAACCTGGTGGGAATTTACAGATATACCATGACCGGATGGATGGAATATTACAGATATACCGTGACCTGGATGGATGAATATACAGATATACCATGAAATTGGATGGGATGAATATTACAGTATACCAGGACCTGGATGGAGAAATATTACAGATATACCATACCGGATGGATGATATTACAGATATACCATGACCTGGATGAATGAAATTACGAGTATACCGTGACCTGGATGATGAATATTACAGATATACCATGGACCTGATGAATGAAATTACCAGATAGTACCATGTACCTGGAGCTGGATGAATATTACAGATTATACGTGACTCTGATGACATTACCGATATACCGTGACCGGATGAATGAATACAGATATACCGTGACTGGATGGATGAATATTACAGATATACCAATGACCTGGATGAATGATATTACAGATTACCGTTGACCTGGATGAATGAATATTACGATATACCGTGACTGGATGGGAATTTACGATATAATACCGATGACTTAGTCGGACTGGATTGATTTAGATATACCGACCTGGATAGAATAATGAACGATATTATTACAGATTATACCATGACCTGGATGAATGAACATTACGATTACCATGACCTGGATGAAAAGAACCTTCTCAAAGCATGTTCTTGTACTTGGTTTTCTGTATTTAGTATGCTTCGTTATGTGCATCTAACTGTGATTAATTAAATGTTTCTTTAATGTTGGCTCCTTATTCTCTTATTTAGGATATTAATAGCAAAACCCTTTTTATTGTGTATTTAGTATCCATAAAGGGAGATGTACAAATATGTTTCTCTGGCTTCAGGAAGGCGCTAAATCCTAGAGCCCGTCCTGCTGTTACGATTGTGTCCCGTGTTCAGAGGGAGAGATCTCCAACATCACTGGTACAGTTCCGAGTGCAACTGATTTGCACAAAACAATATTTCAGTTTCAAATTTTGCCAAAAATGGGCAAAAATTAGAACCTCCCCATTTTTTTACCATTTGCAATTGCCTCTCTATTCCTGTAATACCTAAGCACTGCTTTTCCATGACAAAAGGACTGGCCTCTAAACCCAGTGCTGTGCCACCAAAATAGGGTTGAGCTGTAAAAAGTACTGTGTATTTGTATTTTTAATAATTATCTGAACATCTGATCCATTCATTGTTTGATAAAAGTACCAGAGAGAGTGCAACAAGGCACCCATTCTAACCACCAAGCCACCACGCTTTTATAACTAGCTTATACCATTTTCTTCCTCATCCTCTAGATTATTTTTCATTTGGCTTTAAAGAGCCACGTTACTCACCTTTTTATTTCTTCTGTTTAATTCTTCCATTTTTTTGGACTGTATCTCTCCTACAGTTTTTTGAGCTAGAGACACGCAAATCGATACAGGCATGTGGGACACATAGGAAATTGTGCTATTACCTAGCTAAAGGATCCTAGAGGAATTTCCACATTATCCACAATTACATTTTTCCCATTAGCTATAATGGGTACCACCCTCACATAAACATTCCAATGTTCAGGGTCATGTGATCAAATCCCAACTCGATTTTCTTAAAAAAATGCACCTTGTCCAAGGCGACTCTCCTGGGTCTGCTGGCTAAAAAACACACTGTAGAGATTTTATTTCTTTTTTTTATAAAAAAGCAATATGGTCTGGGACTTTAGTTCTCCTTTAAACATTGCCTTTCTAGTTTAATTCTAAAAACAATTAGATCTATATCAGACCTATAAAGAACAGAAAGGACAAACTGAGAGTGTTAGATGTTTTTACAATTTTTTATATGTTGACATAACTTTTTTTATCCTCAAACAGTGAAATCTGCATCCACTTGCCCAGATATGGAATGGCCCAATGAAGAGAAATCAATGTATTGCAGGAGAATAGATTTTCTCTCATACTCTAATGATGTGATCTCGGTTATTTTATCATCTATTTCTGATTTTTTACCCTTATAACACAGATGGTACTGGGAGTTTTTGGTTGCATATGGGACACCCCCATAGTGAGAGGCCAATAACAGTCCCTCAGCTTCCTCCTCCTGGTCTCCATCAAGCTGAGACCTTCCTCACTGTGTTCCTTTCCTCTGGTCGCCCGTGGATATAACTGCATGTAACGATAATCACTTTTGGAATCACCTTCTCCATAGCTGTCTCTTCTCTCCTGGCAAGACTTCATGGTTACATTGCATTCAACCCAAGCCGGGAGCTCATGGAGGAAATGGGTGGGAGCAAACTGTCCATTTTGTCTCTGATCTGTTCATCCATTCAAATAATAATCTGTATGACTTGGTTTGCCATTTCTCCTCCTTTCAGGATATGGACATTCCACACTTCCCCTGGAACAATCATCATTCAGTGCAATGAGGGGTATCAGCTTGCCTTTTGACTCAGTTATTGGTATATGGGGCTTCTGGCAGTGTTAGTTTTTTTAGCATTTTTAGCTCGGACCTTACCGGACGTTAATGAGGACCAAGTACCATCACTTTCAGCATGCTGCGTCGTCTGCGTGGTTTGGATCACAATGATCCCGGCCATCTGAGCACCAAAGGGAAAAAAAAAAGTTGTGTGTGGAGTATAGTGTAATTTGTTATTGGTCCACACCATACACTGTTGCTTACACTAACAGGTTTTTCACATACACAGCATTTTGGTCTGAAGTAGGACCATTTAGTTCATTGAAATGTTTCTGGTAGGATAGGTTACACCAAATTTCTGTAATGGAG
This sequence comes from Hymenochirus boettgeri, assembly GCA_019447015.1. Taxonomy (NCBI): domain Eukaryota; kingdom Metazoa; phylum Chordata; class Amphibia; order Anura; family Pipidae; genus Hymenochirus; species Hymenochirus boettgeri. The sequence goes on from JAACNH010000060.1 coordinate 488,713, forward strand.
AACTGTTCCTGGCAAGACAACTTTTTGCAGACAACAATGGCTGTAATGGAGAAAGGTCCCAGTCCACATGGGGAAACTTGTTTGTATATTGCAGTATGTTCAATTACAGGCTGGAAAATATTGTATTAGCTAACATTTAGTTATAAAGCTGTGAATATCTGGCTTAGGGAACAAATATAAAAAAAAATGGTGTGCTTCTGCGTTGCTTAATGCTCAGATAAAGGGGAAATATAAATAAAGAAAAGGGCATATGGAATCTTTAAAGGGTATGTCCCCCCTTCTGAGCACCAGCACAACAAATGATTGTTATCCATCTCAAGCACTCTGTACCCATCCCCCCACTTGTATCTGTATGTTGTCCCACCCACATAGATTGTAAGCTCTTTAGGGCAGGGATCTCATTCCTTATGTGTCAAGGATCTCAATTTATCCATAATTTATATATATATATGTATTTTTAACCGATGTATGAAATTGTATTTATTTTTATTTATCTGTACATTTGCAGTTATCCCCTTGTTTTTATATTCTGAATTTGATAATGTACAGCTCTGCGTACCCAAGTGGCACTTTATAAATAAAATTATACATACATACATGCATACACCCCCCCCAAACAAACATTTTATATGTTGCGGATAATGGGCAAAAACCTCGACCTCGCAATTTTTATAGAACTCAAACCTGTCCCCAAATGTACTTACCTGCCTTTCTTCCCTTGCTGCCTTCTGCTTGTGTTCCATGCCTCTTCTGTGCATGGAAGCAAGCAAAAGGGGCTCGACCGGCATCCGATCCTGTGATTGGCGCAATATCTTAGCCAATCACAGGAGCGGATGCCAGTTGAGCCCCTTATGCTTGCTTCTGTGCACGGAAATGGCACGGAAGACAAGCAGAAGGCAGAGAGGGATTGATGGCTGTTAAGTACATTTGGGGACAGCTTTGAGTTATATAAACATTGCAAGGTTGAGGTTTTTGGCCATTTCCTGCAACGTAAAATTTTTGTTTGGGGGGGTGGACATACCGGTTAAATTTGAGGGAACAGAACTATCCTTTGTGAACTATAAAATTTGGAATAAAGCAATTAAACTAACTAAAATAGAAAATGAAATATGGATAGCTGAACAAAGCAAGACAAACACCAAAAAGTATTTTAATGGTAAAAAGATGTGGTTAGAGAATGTGGGACCATTTAGTAATGGGGCTAAGATAGTTCTAGAGGATGCAGACAACCCTAGTCCTTTTAGCTGCTACGTTTCGGGTCATACCTGCTAGTTGCACACTGTTTGCCATGGTGAGCGTTTTTGGCCGAGAAGAGCCTTTGTTTTAACGATGATGAAATAAAGCAAAAGTGTTTTAGAAAAGCAAGTGCCGTCCTACCTATGTTTGAGACAGGAAGAAATCTCCTACACTTCAGTTTCCTGGACTTTGAAGATACACTACAGGAGAACCATATGGAGCAGAGATGTAAGGTAAGGATTATTTTAAACTGTACAGTGGGGCCAGCAAATTAGCAGCAGGTTGCCAATCCAGCCTTAAGCAGAGCTGGTCCACATGTCAGTTATCACACAATTCATATTTTGTAATTATTCCGGGGAGGGATGTATGACATATCTACCCAAATAATGTAAACTGATGCTGGAATGAAGGTGCAAATGTATATATATTGTAAGTGTCGATATCACAAGGGGAACCAGAGATATTTAACTTCTTTATCATACTAACCCCTATAAATATCATACTAACCTCTAGAATTAAGATACTGGTTAAGAGTATTTATTAATGTTTACCTCCAAAAGTGCAGGATCCACCTTCCCGGGAGGGGACAGACACTCCCATATACAGGTTGAGAGTGTAAACCAGAGCCAGTGTGGCAGCCTATTGTCTTCCATCTTAAAATCAATATAGAAACAGCATAAACCAATTGTGAGGACCATAAATTGGCTACCATATTGGATTAGTACTTTAAACTTTGTAAATTTCTTGTGGATTACCATGGACTTAACATACACCATTTCAACCATAAGTATTTTTTTTCCTTTTCCCCTTTATCCTTAACTAGCAAAATACCCGCGCTTCGCAGCGGAGATGTATTGAAATAACCTTTTTAGTAAGAAAGCAATAATGTATGAAGATTGCTGTAATTATAATAACAACCACAGAAAAATCTGTTATGTTTTGCTGTTAATTGTAACGGATGCTCTTTGGTGTTCGGATGAGCGTTCTCTTCCGGCAATGTTGATGCTGGGACAGCATGTAATCGGGGATGTGACAGTGGAGACTGCTATGCTAATTGCAACAACGAGTTGGTTGGTGCTTTCTGCAATGTTGGTTCTCAGCCATCCCCGCACCCACCCTGAAATTTTGGTAAAATCGTCCAGCCGTTAGTGTGCAGGAGTTCAAAATTCTATTCCCCCCCCATTCACCCCCACCCTAAAAAATATATTTCGTTACCCTTTTACTGGAAAGGAGTATATGCAACAAAATCTGGTCTGCAATGCGAGATAACTCACCGTTACGGTGGAATTTCGAAACGAAACTGCTTAACTTTTGTAAGTAGGTGCATGATTAGCCTCCCAAATTTAAGCCGTCTGCCTCCCGGCAAGTTGGAGAATTAGTGATGAGTGAGTAAGTTGATGAGGGCGTTACAGGTGGAATTTCTAAACAAACCTGCTAACTTTTGTAAGTAAGGTGCAATGAATGAGCCTGCCAATTTAAGCCGTCTGCCTCCACGCAAGTTGGAGATAGTGATGAGTGAGTGAGTGAGTGAGTGGGGCTTACGGTGGAATTTCGAAACGAAACCTGCTTAACTTTTGTAATAAGTGCAATGAATGAAGCCTGCCAAATTTAACCGTCTGCCTCCACGGCAAGTTGGAGAATTAGTGATGATGAGTGAGTGAGTGAGTGAGTGAGGGCATTACAGGTGGAATTTCGAAACGAAACCTGCTTAACTTTTGTAAGTAGGTGCAATGAATGAGCCTGCCAAATTTAAGCCGTCTGCCTCCACGGCAAGTTGGAGAATTAGTGATGAGTGAGTGAGTGAGTGAGGGCGTTTCGGTGGAATTTCGAAACGAACCTGCTTAACTTTGTAAGTAAGGTGCAGAATGACCTGCCAAATTTAAGCCGTCTGCCTCCACGGCAAGTTGGAGAATTAGTTGATGAGGTGAGTGAGTGAGTGAGTGAGTGAGGGGTTACAGGTGGAATTTCCAAACGAACCTGCTTAACTTTTGTAAGTAAGGGGCAATGAATGAGCCTGCCAAATTTAAGCCATCTGCCTCCACGGCAAGTTGGAGAATTAGTGATGAGTGAGTGATGAGTGAGTGAGGGCGTTACAGGTGGAATTCGAAACGAAACCTGCTTAACTTTTGTAAGTAAGGTGCAATGAATGAGCCGCCAAATTTAAGCCGTCTGCCTCCACGGCAGTTGGAGAATTAGTGATGAGTAATGAGTGAGTGATGAGGGCGTACAGGTGACATTCGAAACAAACCTGCTTAACTTTTGTAAGTGCAAGGTGAATGAATGGCCTGCCAAATTTAGCCGTCTGCCTCCACGGCAAGTTGGAGAATTAGTGATGAGTGAGTGAGTGAGTGAGTGGGGTGTAGTGCGGGCGTTATAGTGGAAATTCGAAAACAACCTGCTTACTTTTGTAGTCGCTGCAATGAATGAGCTGCCAGTAAGCCGTCTGCCTCCACGGCAATTGGAGAATTAGTGATGAGTGAGTGAGTGAGTGAGTGAGGGCTGTTCAGGTGGAATTTCGAAACGAAACCTGTTAACTTTGTAAGTAAGGGTCAATGAATGAGCCTGCCAAATTAAGCCGTCTGCCTCCACGGCAAGTTGGAGAATTAGTGATGAGTAGTGAGTGAGTGATGTGAGGGCGTTACAGGTGGAATTTCAAACAACCTGCTTAACTTTTGTAAGTAAGGTGCAATAATGAGCCTGCCAAATTTAGCCGTCTGCCTCCAGGCAAGTTGGAGAATTAGTGATGAGTGAGTGAGTGAGTGAGTGAGTGAGGGCTTACAGGTTAGAGAATGTGCCAACTTCAAAAATCCGGTCCATGCGCGAGATCGCGGATTTTCGAAAAATCGTACAACTTCGAAAATTCCGCGGAGCGACCCGTTAAAACGTATTAAAATGAAGTTACCGGCAAAATCCCTATTAAAGTGGCTAAATAGCTTGGTTGGTATTAACTTAATCACTTCAGGGACCTGGGGTTAATGCTCTTATGAAACACGTATCATGCCCTACAATAGCCGAAATAATACAGTCCCGCTAGCGAGAACAGTATTTTTCTGCAAAAACGAGGATTATCGTAAAAACGAGGATCTCCGTAAAACCGCGAGGTTTCGTAGTCCGCGAATCCTATCCTCGAAAAAAGCGATTGATTTCCGTAAAAACGGGATTCCGTAAGTCACGCGAATCTCCGTAAACACGATTTTCCGTAAAAACGAGATCTGTACTAAACACGAGAACCGGAACTTCCTGCCTATCACAATGGCTCATTGCGCAAGGCAACTATATGCCCTGAACTACCCTCCTGCAGGGGTATGATGATTTCCCCCCTGGCACCCTCTATGCGGCGCGAGGCGAAGAACTAATGGAGGGGCTACAGCGGCCGCATCCTCAAGCTACGCTTCGGATACCAGACCACTGCTCCTCTACGCCCTCCAAGTGTCAGTTGGTCAGACATCAGAAGGCAAGGCCTATCATATTGGCTGCCCGTTCGGCAAATGATAGAAGGCAAGTATAACTTTTTTATATACTATTACGGTATTAAATCGTAGTAAAAAAATATCTTAATTCACTTCTGACAAAACATATTTTATTATATATGTCTTTTTAAAACACTCAATACATCCTAAATTGGCTTGAGAGACGAGAGAGAGATCCCAGTTCTTTGTATTTCTCATTCACTGGTTATTATTACATGTATTATTCATCTGCATTATTCATATCAGCCCTAGTTCTAAGAGGGTAAGTAAAGTCAAAAATAAGATCACTGAAACGTGACTTTTTAAACAAACACCTAATAAATCTTAAATGGATAACCACACATAGACACACTTGGTGGCGCCACACTCCTTCCATTCCATGGCTCGCCTTATTTAAAGCTAGCTAAGAAAGTTAAAAATGAATCGAACTCATTAAAAAATTGATTTCTTATTTATCTTATAAAATGCACACTGAATACCCACACAGTAGACACAGTTACACACTTACTGGCCAGCCCTTTTAGTTACATAGGCAGCCCTATTTGAAGGGCCGTAAGTCAAAAATAAATGTTTTGATCAATTATTAAAATCTTTATACACTCCAAATTAAAAATGTGTGTTTACCCACAAAATCTAACAGAACAAGTACACCACCGCTACTGATGCCCCCCTACACCCAACCTAACTTTTTCCCTTGTCCCGTGGACAATACACACCAACAATAAAAAGTATCCTTAGCCAGAATCAAGGTAGGAAGTCATTGCCATAGAAATATGATTGACTGGTTAGAAGAAACTAAATATTTGGCCATTATTTAATCTGTATTTTCAAAGCAAACTTCAAATAATATACTTAAATATTTCCTTTAGATATAATCATCATTATGTATTTTTTATTTTAATTTGCATGGGAATCTTCCTACGGCTATCCCCCCCCCACGTCCCCGCCAGAGGAGAATGTCAAGTGCAGCCTATGAAAAAAAAACATTTTTCTAAAATCTTTCATTGTCGCACAGCACCATTACAGCGCACCACGAGCCACTCACAGAAACAGCGCGGTCATGTCCCAGGTTGTGCTCATGTGTATTGCCATTGGTGGCAGTACGACTACATAAATTGTCTGCAAAACATGAGATCACATTATTGTGCTCACCTATTGTGTGCATTTTTAACACGACTTTGATATTCCAACCCTTTAGCACAATGTTGCATAATTTTTTGTCCAACTCGTGCGTAGCCATATTGTTTTTTAGTAAATGTATTTGAACATTTAATGACAGTGAGAGCTTAAATATAATTTCTCCTTTTTTTTTTAGCACCACCAACCAGAACTAGCCCTCAGGCACGGCCAGCCCCTGCCCCCTCCGAGCATCCCCTATGTCCCCTTCCGGGCTCACTAACAATCGCCCCCACCGGGCAGATCCACACGCCCCAGAAGAGGTAGGACCAGGGGACACCAGCCCATACACGTAAGTGCATCCTAAGCAATTTTTTAATCTTTTATTGACCTTGATTGTCATCAATAATTAGTGAAATTATCATTGATAATTAATTGTACTTTAATTATTTCCACTGATAAAATCTTTTCGAAATAAACAAAGGAAACAAATCTATTAATTTGGCTTGGAGATCGACAGAGCTTCTCATTTCTCATTCCCATTTTATTGTCCCCAACTCCCATTGTTTGTGCTTAACCTTGTCCCTCAGTTTTTAAGAGCGTTAGTCACGAAATTCGGGCCGCAAACGTCAAAAGATTACCAAGAAATGTTCCTACATAGCCTTTAGGAATGTTTCTTATAATATATTACTATGATGACGGTGATTGTTTTAACATAAAACATTTTTTTTTCTAGATAGGCAGGACCAGCCTCTACAGGCCCTCCACCCTCTCCACCCCCTCCACCCTCTCCAAGCCCCTCCCAGTCCTCCACCCATCTCCAGCCCTCAGCACCTCCTGCCTCTCCATGTCCACTCTGGCGGCCATGCCCTTGAGAAATCGTAGGTACCGTCATATCTAACGTTAATGAAATGTTATAACATCAAGACTTATTCATATCTGTAATTATATTCCCAGTGTAAAATCCACCACATGACTCAAACTTGGGTACTCGTGGGTTTGACAATGCTTATAATGGTGGGCTGCACCACTTCCCAAAAAATTTGTGTTGTAGCACGTCCTAGTGATCAAAACCAAAAAGATGTTCTGATACAATTTAGCAAATAAACTCTGTTTTCAAGCCAGCATTACCATCCTGCTGTTTACAGTATCCCCCCATGATGGCATAATATCGGCTTTAAAGTGTGGAAGTTCGTGTCAATATATACTTTTAAAGGAAAAAAGAGACAGTATTTATCCATCCCATATTACCCATTAATCTGCCCTATTCAGCAATCAGCATTGTGTCTGTGTATAATAAATGCAACGGAAACTAATGACCTTCCGCTTTGCAGGACCCCTAATAAGAGACCGTTATGGTCGTGCCCTTGACTCCAGCGCCTGGGTTGATTCAGCTTGCTGTACTGTAAATCTGAGCATGTGTACCCATCCAACAGCAGCCAATGCATTAGAAATCCGTACCATAACAGTTTGCACTAACTATAAACTAAGAATTTTGAAATAATGATATCTTATCACTGAGCTTTCCTTCTTTATCACACTAGCGCAACATTTATAGCATTGCAGTACCCATGTCTGTGTAATTAGTTATCTGAGTGCATAAATTGCATCTACCTGCAGGGGGGTTGCTTTAGGAAAGTGCTTCGAACATCTCTATTCTTCTCAATATCTTTCCTCCACATAACATACAGAGTCATGCGCGGTAGATCGCTTCAACATGGTGCAGCGCCGCTGGTACCGTTTTTAGTAAGAAAGCAATAATGTATCAAGATTGCTGTAATCACTCGGCACTTGATATATTAAAGAAAGACAATTCAATAAGCTTTATAATAATGCAACACTCATTAACTTTAATTTAATATTATATTTTTTATTCAACTACGAAATTTTGGTGAAAATAACCCCCACCACCCCTCCCCGTCCGCCCCCAATACCCCCCACTATTCCTCTCTGTCCACCCTCCAAACCCTTCCCCTTACACCTCAACCAGTCCCCGCACACAGCCTGAAATTTTAGTAAAAATCGGTCCAGCCGTTAGTGTGCAGGAGTTCAAAATTCTATTCCCCCCCCATTCACCCCCACCCTAAAAAATTTTTTCCGTTAACCTTTTACTGGTAAAGGAGTATATGCATACAAAATTTGGTTGAAATCGGACCAACCATATAGATTTGTATAGCTTGTAAGCTAGGTAACCATAAGTCTGTGCAATGTCAGATACTCACTGTTACAGGTGGAATTTCGAAACGAAACCTGCTTAACTTTTGTAAGTAAGGTGCAATGAATGAGCCTGCCAAATTTAAGCCGTCTGCCTCCACGGCAAGTTGGAGAATTAGTGATGAGTGAGTGAGTGAGTGAGTGAGTGAGTGAGGGCATTACAGGTGGAATTTCAAAACGAAACCTGCTTAACTTTTGTAAGTAAGGTGCAATGAATGAGCCTGCCAAATTTAAGCCCTCTGCCTCCACGGCAAGTTGGAGAATTAGTGATGAGGAAGTGAGTGAGTGAGTGAGTGAGGGCGTTATATGGGTGGAATTTGAAACGAAACCTGCTTAACTTTTGTAAGTAAGGTGCAATGAATGAGCCTGCCAAATTTAAGCCGTCTGCCTCCACGGCAAGTTGGAGAATTAGTGATGAGTGAGTGAGTGAGTGAGTGAGGGCGTATAAGGTGGAATTTCAAACAAACCTGCTTAACTTTTGTAAGTAAGGTGCATGAATGAGCCTGCCAAATTTAAGCCGTCTGCCTCCACGGCAAGTTGGAGAATGTGATGAGAGTGATGAGTGAGTGAGTGAGGAGGGCGTTACAGGTGGAATTTCAAACGAAAACCTCTTAACTTTTGTAGTAAGGTGCAATGAATGAGCCTGCCAAATTTAAGCCGTTGCTCCACGGCAAGTTGGAGAATTGTGATGTGGTGAGTGAGTGATGAGTGAGTGAGGGCGTTACAGGTGGAATTTCGAAAGAAACCTGCTTAACTTTTGTAATAAATTGTTAGAAAGTCCCCCGATTCTTACTTACCTGCCCCCTCTCCTCCACTGCAGTGTTCCGGACCTCTACTTGCATGGAATTGCAAGCAGGGGGCGGGACCGGCAGCCGCGTCCGTGATTGGCTGAGAGGGCAGCCAATCACCGGTCGCGGCTGCCAGGAGTTCTAAACAGTGGAGGAGAGAGGGAAGGTAAGTAAAGATGCTGGACTTTCTAACAATTATATTAATGGCGGTTGGGGCTGGGGAGAATGCCCTACCACATACCCAAAGGTTTAATGTTAGGGGGAGGGAGAGAAAACGGGAGGGAGGGAGAGGGAGGAGGGGGGGGGGGAGGGGCTGCACTGAGCTTCCTCAACCTCATCAAGGTTGAGGAAGTCTCAGGCACAGCATGAGTCACACACTGCTCCTACACAGCAGTTTCCTGGACTTTGGAGGGGCACAGCAGGGGAACAATTTTGAGCAGAAATGTAATGTAAGGCTTGTTTTAAACTATTTGATGTGGCCAGTAAGGGGTTAAATTTTAGTTTTGGGGGTGGACATGCCCTTAAATAATATATATATTTCTTTACTTTTTTATATGCACTCTTGAAAATAAAATCATTTAAAGGCTACTTGTCCTGTTCTGTGTATACCCAAAAGAACCTTTCTTCTGAAGAACCATTACCTTGTGGGATCACTGTATCGATATATAAATATAGATATGCCCGTGTATAGAGGATAGAGGTGTGTAGAAACTTTTGTTTACAGGATTTTCAGATAATCTTTTGCAAATCATTCCAAAGTCCGTTGAGTTACAGTAGGTTATTCACAAAAAAATTGCCTGAATGGACTTTAATAGGTGTTTCCATATATAATATAATAATATTCCCACTTACAATTTTTTCAAAACTGTTATTGGAAATGAAAGAAGTTTTGTCCCTCTCTGAATGTACAATAATCCCTCTGTGACTATACATATAATGAATATAATGAATATCGTAGATGATGTATTTCTCTATGTTGTAGACCTAACCCATCCACTTTTCCAATGTTCCATTAATTCCTTTATTCCAGATCAGTTCTGCCAGCCTTTCTCTCGGTGACAGAGTCTCCTCCCCGTATCTGTTTCAGACAATACAAAGTGATGAAAATAATATTTTTGCCATAGGACAAATAATAAGATATTTTGGTTGGAACTGGGTTGTCATTTACACATCTGATGATATCACTGGATTTGTAGAAGTTCAGCTACTTACAAAATATCTCTCCAGTCTTGGTATCTGTATTGAGTTTACTCTGAAGATGACTAGAAATATAGGAGAAATAACGCCTCATAAATTCAGATCCTCTGTCATTATACTTTGTGGGACACCAAACATGGCATTCTTGTACAGCATTTCTTTTACAGAAGAATTATACGTGGGATTGACTTTCATTATTTCACCTAATTGGGGGAAAAGTGAATCTGTTCTACCCAATGGCGCCTCCCTAAACAGTTTTGATTTCATATTGGTACCTTATTACCCAGATGATTTTGATTCTTCCGATAGGAAGAACTTTGTAAAAAACCTGAACTTCCTAGAGAATTCAGAAGACGAGATATTTGCAGATTATTGGATGAGTGTTTATGGTTGTGAGTCACAAGACCAAAAGAAAAATCAAATGTATCCAATTATTTACCATCAGACACTTCATAATTGTACTACGCAGGGTGGAGCAGAATTCCGTACTTTTGTTAACAATTACTCTCCCCTGGTGTATCTAGCAGTGAACCTGATGTCCCAGTCAATACATGAAATGCACATATCACATACTAACTTGGCCACACATGGAGACAACATATATCATTATAAGCACCAGGTAAATATTCCTGAAAGGATTATCCAGAACAGTCATGGGGTCCATTCAATACCATAGTGGGGATTCTAACTATTGGTGGGATTTTCTAACACAATATGGGGGAGATACAATACTTACCTTACACCTCTGTTTCGGAGATGTTCGTTTTGTGTTATTTAATAGGGCAAAAAAAGTTTTATTTTGCATTAGTTGCCTGTGGCATAACGCCACTGACAATACTACATTGGGAAGGATGGGTTTAACTCATTAGCAGCTCTTTGTGAATGATATTGCTCCTCCCCCTAAATCCACGGTGATCTATTTTAAAAGGGACATGGTGTGTCTGGTGGGTTATGGCATTAATCAACCACGCAGTAACCACATCAACCACGCAGTAACCACAAGTATGTTAATCTTATAATTATGACAGGTTTGGATGACTTCAATCAACTCCAGCACACACAGTAACTGCCATTAAAGTCCTGTACAAGTGCAGATAAAAATCATTTTATTTTTTTTGCCAAATGCTACGAATGTGAGAGCAGCAGAATAGAGTAATTGGACTTTAAAATAGAATATCCAACCCCCCTACTAAAATTTTCACCACTGTTGGCCCCCCTGTGTAATGTTAAACAATCCCTACCGTTCTCTTCGTTTTAAACAGAACTGAGTTTGACCCATTTACCCACTCAACAGTCCTAGTATCTAACGTGGCCCCCTGGAAAAAAGATTGTCCACCCCTAGTTTATAACATGCCAGTAGTTTCCTATTAATGATATTTTTGTTCTGACTACTTCACAGCTTCACCATTATCTAAACAAAGAAATGTACAAGGGGCAAAACAAATATTTTGATGAAAAACGAACATTTATCACTAGTTATAATGTCAAACTTTTGATTAAAAAAGACTGGAAAACGTATCCCAGCATGAATGGATCAATCAATCCCTGGGCTGCGCCAGATCAGCAGATAAATATCAGCTTTGACTCTAGGGAATTGAATAAGTTTAACATGACGGTAAGAAGAAGATTCACTGTCACCTAAACAATTGTCTCATTATAGGTGTTACTTATATTAAAGGGGAATAACTTTTCAATACAATGCAGCAGGATACACTATATAAAGACTGTTTATAAAATCAGGAGTTTTACAAATTCCAGAATTCATTGTGTGCTTGATCCTAATTCTTTAATTTAACACTTCAATTCAAATTAGAAATACTTCCTGTTTTCTGGGGCACAAAAGATAAAGATGAGAATATTATAATACCAGGTAATAATAATAATGAATAAAATAAATAATTTTTTGGGCCTCAGGGGCTGGGGGGAGGTAAATCCTCCTTATAAAAATACCTCCCTTTACATCATTTTATTATTATGGTTTTTATCTTTGAAGCCATTCTTTAATAGCAAACCTTTAAATAGGAAATGTTAATTGATAAAGAACAAGAGGACAAGAACATTTTTTGTATGTTAGGGTTTCTTAAAGGATGTGCTGGATACACTGGGAGCCCTCAGAGAGCCAGAGGTGTACCTGGTACACTAGAAGCCCTTGGAGAGCCACTAATGTGCACACACTGGCAGCCATCAAAGAGCTACAGCTGTACTGGGTGCCATAGTAGCCATTAGAAAGAGGCAGCTATGCAGGGTACACTGGAAGCCTTCAGAGACCCACAGCTCTTCCGGGTACACTAGGAGCCCTTAAGAGAGCCACAGGTATGCAGGGTACACTGGGAGCCCTCAGAGACCAAACAGGTCTGATGGGTACACTAGGAGAATACAGTAAGATGTATTTTCTGTCTGTGCCACAAAATAGTTACTACTCTGTATTTTGCAAAGACATGGGGAATGTACAGAGATATGGACGCCATCACACACAACATTGGTTTAATATCACAATATTATCTTTCAGTAAATACAATTTTAGTTTTAAGTTTTGTGTGATACTCCAATTGTATATTTGTTGGTGTGAACAAATAGTTGGAAATGTAAGTTACTACGACACCTGGCTGGGTAGCATGGTGGCTCAGTGGTTAACACAAATTCCTTACAGCGCTGAAGTCCTGGGTTTCAATCCTACCTTGGAATCATCTGCATGGACTTTCTATGTTGTGTTGTTTGTGTGGGTTTTTCCAACAATCATAATGACATAGAGATGGGTTGTATGTATAAAAATGCTTAGATTGTAAGCTCTTTGGGAAAGGACCAAATTAATTTATAAAGTTTATTGTTTAGCACCATGGAAAATGTTGGTGCTACATAATCATAATGCAAGTCATGCCTCTTTTTGGTAGCTCAGCCGTGATGATAGAGGCCATGGGCAGTTCAGCTAGTAGTTACTTAACAGTTCTAGCAAGGAGACGAGGCTAGAGAACTTAGTCATCATGTACAGCTATGTATAAGTGTCCAGTACACACACTGGAAGGAGGGCTTCCAAATGAAAGGGAATATTTGCTTTAGGTGGAGCAACTTCATCGGCATTAGAATCCACAGCATTTACAGGGCATCTTAGGTGGATGTGTGTGATTGATTGGGGGCTGGGATTTGTCTTTTGTTAGCTGAAAATTAACTGTGTGCAACTGTGTAAATGTGGGTCTACGTGATGTAACTGCCGACAAGGAGTCTGTCAGGAGAGAGCCGGCGGACTTAAAGGAGAAACACACATTTAGAGGGGATGCGTGAAATATGTTAGTGAGGCAGAAGGTAGTACATAGCATTGGTGGCTGTAAACTAAGCAGCCACATGTTGTCTATACACACGTAGCATTGAAGACAGCTCTAAGGGCTAGACTGCGCATTTTCTCACAAACTTAAGATTGCGTAAGAATCTCAGAGCAGTACATTCCAATGTGGGTGGCCACACTGCACTTTTATTCATTTTTGGAGTGCATGTGATCACCATTTTTGCAGATCGCATTTCCCCTGAACCCAGACCATTGTGCAATTGGGCAGTTACCATCCAAGTCTGGTTAAGCCCTTATAGCTGTTGTCAATGCTATGTGTGTATATACAGCATGCGGTTGATTTATTCCGTTTTCCACTGGTCCATGTGCCCATTACGTATTGCCCCCCCTGCGCAAGATATATGTTTCATTCACTCATAACAATACCAGCTTATTGGGAGGTATCACAAATGGGCAAAGGTTTTGATTTAGGATGAGTATTGCCCAAGTCCCGAATGGCCACAGGCAACTTATAACGTGTAATTAGTTTATATCACATTTCGCAAGAGTATAGCGGTATGTGTACTTATGCACTGGGTCACAGCCTTATGACGCAATTTAATTTCACCATTGAGGAAGTCCACACATGCGGACGAAACGCGTCTGGCAGTCTATTTTTAATGGCCCCTTATCTGACCTCCCCCTCGTAGCGCGGTCTCAGGTGGCCTGTAAATGGTCGACAATTTACAGCATATGCACAATATACCGGTATATTAGCTAGGTAGGGTGAGGGATTTATGTGAGGGAGGTTTTTATGTGGGTTTCTTAAGTGTTGTGATCTTGTGTGTTAAATACTTTTTAAAATGAGCTAAAAAACTTTGGATTTTTATTAATCAATACGATTTATTTGGCGTGCCCATTTATGTCCATACTATTATGTATATGGTTTATGGACGGAGCACCTGAATAATAAATAACAAACATTTAACATTTTCAGTACCAGGTACGTATGCTCTATGTACCTGTCTGGGTGGTCTATCTGGCCAGATATGCTCTATGTACCTGTCTGGGTGGTCTATCTGGCCAGATATGCTCTATGTACCTGTCTGGGTGGTCTATCTGGCCAGATATGCTCTATGTACCTGTCTGGGTGGTCTATCTGGCCAGATATGCTCTATGTACCTGTCTGGGTGGTCTATCTGGCCAGATATGCCTCTATGTACCTGTCTGGGTGGTCTATCTGGCCAGATATGCTCTATGTACCTGTCTGGGTGGTCTATCTGGCCCGATATGCTCTATGTACCTGTTGGGTGGTATCTGGCCAGATATGCTCTATGTACCTGTCTGGGTGGTCTATCTGGCCAGATATGCTCTATGTACCTGTCTGGGTGGTCTATCTGGCCAGATATGCTCTACGTACCTGGCTCAACCCCTTTAAAAAAAATTGCTGCATGTACCCGCGATTGGGGAGGGAAGTGCCCTCCCTCTACCCTCCATCCCCCATCACTTTCATCTGAATCCGATGAGGGGATCGGGTAAAAAAAAAACCTTCAGTGGCGGATCATATAGGGACTTCAAATTTGGATTCACTCATTCTTTTTAATGCACAAATAACTTTCAATCAAGACACCAAAATCACATCACTACTATTTTTACATGATTTTTTTTACATATTTATGAAGCAATATAATGATGACATTTGCAACATTTCAGCCTTATTTTCGGTGTACTTTTGGTGAAATTTTTCGTAAATTTTTTAGGTTGGACTTTAAATAGGATGTCTGATCTTCTTTTCACATGAAACCTTTTGACTTTGCGAGGTTTAGTGGTGGCAATGTGGCTCATTTTTGCCTTTACAATGCATTGCACTAATGCGGGAAAAAAAGGCGATTTGGCAATTTTATTTTCGCGCACGCAAGCACACGCTCATGTATTTGTATTTCTGGCTTAGG
This sequence comes from Hymenochirus boettgeri, assembly GCA_019447015.1. Classification (NCBI taxonomy): domain Eukaryota; kingdom Metazoa; phylum Chordata; class Amphibia; order Anura; family Pipidae; genus Hymenochirus; species Hymenochirus boettgeri. The sequence goes on from JAACNH010000060.1 coordinate 503,945, forward strand.
AAGTTGGACAACAGATAGATGATTGAGTGGGATGGATATGGTTGTTGTGTAAAGGAGAGAATAGCCTTGTATAGTTTTGTGGTACGTGTTAGGTGGTCCGTGTTTTTTTCTTGATCCATGAAACTGTAACATTTTTCTTGTACATATTAACGTTCGCTTGTAATGCTAGAGAGCTTTCTATTTATTGGAACAGATTGAAATGAAATGTATTTGATGAATAAAATGTTTGTTACTTATTTGTAAATGTGAGGTGGACATTTGTTTTGGCTAGGATTGTGTTATAGTGGCATTTTCGCGTTTCTAATGGTTTTTGCAATGCAGTCATCTTATAGACACGTTAAGTTTTTGCTGCGATACTTTTCAATCTCTATCGTGTCTGTTTGCGTTTTTCAGAAGCGAAGTCGTTTTTTTCCCCTCACTTTTTTGTAAATACCGCAAAAAGAAGTCCCAAAAAGCATTGTTTTCGCTGCAATGTTCGCCGTTACTAACTTTTATAAATATGCCCTTCTGATAACCCTTCTGATCACCTAATTATTGATCTTTGTCAGTGAATGAAAAATCACTTCCTGGAAAAAAACTTCATAAGAGGGATTTTCCAATTGGATTTGAACATGTAAAACAGGTATTTATACCCATGTTCCATGTTCGTTACCATTCCCAAAGATGATAATTTTTCATTAATTTAAGAAAATCTGCTAAAAGCATGCTGTTCTCTGAAGGACTGCGTCTGGAATTCTTCATGTATGTATGAAAGCATGGCACCGATATAGTATAGTATTTGAGGTTGAATAAAGACATACCTCCATCCAGTTCAACCCATCTGATATGTAGCTGAAGGTGTGTAGAAAAGAAGTAATAGTTTGTGGGGGGTATTTCCAAGTTTTGGAGCTGTTTCTTTTGAAAAAGAGTAGGCTGTTCAAATTACAGAGCACTTTGATTTTTTTCTTGTAATTGCACTTGTGAATGCATCACATTTGAGCTAGTTGGTGGCCACATGTCTGTGCACCCATGCATATGGCATACCGTTTGATTCAGGACATGTGGGAGATTGACATTTTTTACTTGTTAAGTGGGTTTAGGTAGGATTTTCACCATTGAATCATTTTATGTCATTTTTTTTACAAAATACAAACAAGGAGATCTATGGATCACTGTGTCCAGAATTCTTCATGTATGTATGAAAGAATGGTACCGTTACGTAGCTGAAGGTGTGTAGATTCCAAAAATATATAGTTGGGGTATTTCTGAGCTAGGGAGTTTAGTGAGAAAAACTACTGCTCAAATTTGGAGTTGACTAAATATTTTTGCTGTTCTTGGGCTATTGTGCATTGTCTCATTTTGTGGCTAGTCGCTTTTACGTCCGCAAGTGTAACCAAACATATGGCATACCGTTTGATTCAGGACATTTGGGGGATTGATATTTGTTAACTTTTTTTTACATTACATTGGGTTTGGCGTGATTTCTACCTTTGAAAGGTGTTAATTTTTCACAAAAATCAGCTAAAAGTGCTAACTTCTACGAAGAAGTGTGCCCACACCATTGATGGTATGAATGAACGAACTACAGCATTATATAGCTGAAGGTGAGTAAATTCCAATATATAGTTTGTGGGGGGTATTTCTGAGTTAGGGGGGCATTTTGTGGGGAAAAACTGCAGACTGTTCAAATTCAGAATTAGCTAAATACTGTATTTTTGCTGTTTTTGAGCCATTGTGCATTGTCTCACTTTGTGGCTTTTTGCTTCAATGTCCACTTGTGTAACCACACAAATGGCATAGCGTTTGGTTCAGGACATTTGGGGGATTGATATTTGGTAACTTTTTTTACATTCCATGGGGTTTTGGCATAATTTCTACCTTTGAAAGGTATTTTTGTTCATTATTTCCGAAAATCTACTAAAAGTGCGACAGTGCAAATTTCTAAGAAGAACTGCGCCAACATCATTGATGGTATGAATGAACAAACTACAGCATTAAGTAGCTAAAGGTGTGTAGATTTTTTTCACTGTTTTTGAGCCATCGTACATTGTCCCATTTTGTGGTTAGTCGCTTCCATCTCTGAGTGTGTAACTATGCATATGGCATACCATTTGATTGACATTTACATGTAGGTGTTTTTTTTTACTTGTCATGGGAGTTTAGGTATGATTTGCTGACTTTGAATCATGCATTTTATTCATTTTTCAGAACACACCTTCAGCTACAACATGTTAAGTTAAAACCAAAAAGCAGTTCAAAATGCAGAGATGGCTGAAATTGTAGGTGCAATTGTCTTTGTATGTATGTATTGCTGCCTTAAGGGCAAGTTGGTAGCCATATCTCAGTGTGTACCCACACATGTGGCATACTATTTTATTCAGGAGGGGTTAGGCTTTGTGCTTGTTTTCAACTTCCTCCCACAATTTTTCCGTGAATTTACATTTGATGAACAGCTCCGTCCAGGTATTTGCATTTTGATCAAAAATCAAACTACTTCTAAAAGCCTTAGGATGTGTAGTTTCTAAAATTATCTCATTTGTGGGGGTGTTTTATTTAATTTGGTAGTTATCCTACAACAACTGAATGGCTGTTACATTTCAATTTGGTGTAAATATCTTCAAAGTTCTAAATTAGTTTCAGGGGTGCTCCTGCACAGACATTGTGGGGTACCTATACATATCTGGTATCATTGTACTCTGGAGAATCAGAGCTTTTAGAAACAATATTTTTGTGTAAACCCAACAATAGTTTTTATTTTTCCAAATAGGAATGGCAAGAAAAGTAAAACTTTGCAAATTTTTGTTTTTTTGACAGTTTTCACCCCAAAATTTTGTCAAAGTAGCAAAAGTCAGTTAACCATTTAAAGGATGCATTGTGCCGAAAAAAAGTATATATAACTTCTCCTGATTCCTGAAAGTTTTCATACCGCAACACTTCACTAAACCATATGAGTGCAAAATCCTGAAAAAAATTCTGGCTAAAAAGGGTAGACAAATTGCAAAACTGGCTGGTACTGTAAGGGTTATGGTAATGTTTAAAATAACCTTTTAGCTAATAGACGTAACAGTACATTATGCAGATTGTCTATCAAGGGCCAAAGATAAAATGCAATGTGACTCCAACCTGAAAGGTTTGTACTGGGGGGAATATTTATACAGTAGGTGTTTCTGCCATTAGGCTTCTGTTGTATTCAATTCAATGTATCTGTTGTATTCAATTAGATCAACTGGACTTGAAGTTTAGTTCTTGAAGACGTTTCGCTAGTCATCCAACTGGATCTCTAAATTCAGAATCTGAATTGAGAGATCCAGTTGGATGACTAGCGAAACATCTTCAAGAACTAAACGTCAAGTCCATTTGATCTAATTGAATACAACAGATATACCATGACCTGGATGGATGAATATTACAGATATACCATGACCTGGATGGATGAATATTACAGATATACCATGACCTGGATGAATGAATATTACCGATATACCATGACCTGGATGAATGAATATTACAGATATACCATGACCTGGATGGATGAATATTACAGATATACCATGACCTGGATGAATGAATATTACAGATATACCATGACCTGGATGGATGAATATTACAGATATCCATGACCTGGATGGTGAATATTACAGATCATACCATGACCTGGATGAATGAAGATTACAGATATACCAATGAACCCTGGATGGATGATATTACAGATATACCATACCTGGATGGATGAATATTACCGATATACCATGACCTGGATGATGAATATTACAGATATCACCATGACCTGGATGGATGATATTACAGATAACCATGACCTGGATGAATGAATATTACAGATATACCTCCCTGGAGGATGAATATTACAGATATACCATGACTGGATGGATGAAATATTACGATATACCATGACCTGGATGAATGAATTTACAGATATACCATGACCTGGAGGATGAATATTCAGATATACCATGACCTGGATGAATGAATATACGATATACCATGACCTGGATGGATGAATATTACAGATATACCATGACCTTGATGAATGATTATTACAGAATATACCATGACCTGGATGGATGAATATTACAGATATACCATGACCTGGATGGATGAATATTACAGATATATCGTGACCTGGGGATGAATATTACAGATATACCGTGACCTGAATGAATATACAGATACTATGACCTGGAGGGATGAATATTACAGATATACCATGACCTGGTGGAATGAATATTACAGATATACCATGACCTGGATGGATGAATATTACAATATACCATGACCTGGATGGAATATTACAGATATACAATGACCTGGAGGATGAATTTACAGATATACCATACCTGGATGATGAATATTACAGATATACCATGACCGGATGGATGAATATTACAGATATACCGTGCACCTGGATGGATGAATATTACAGATATACCTGACCTGGATGGATGAACATTACAGATATACCATGACCTGGATGGATGAATATTACAGATATACCATGACCTGGATGGATGAAATTACAGTATACCATGACCTGGATGATGAATATTACAGATATACCATGACCTGGATGGATGAATATTACAGATATACCGTGACCTGGTGGATGAAATATTACAGATATACCATGACTGGATGAATGAATATTACGATATACATGACCTGATGATAATATTACAGATATACCGTGACCTGATGGAATATATTCCAGATTACCGACCTGGATGGAATGAATTTACAGACATACCGTGACCTGAGGGATGAATATTACCGATATACCATGACCTGGATATGAATATTACAGATATCCATGACTCGGATGGATGAGAATTTACGATATAACGTGACCTGGATGGATGAATATTACAGATATACCGGACCTGGTGGATGAATATTACAGATATACCTGACCTGGATGAATGAATATTACAGATATACCGGACCTGGATGAATATTACAGATATACCATGACCTATGGAATATTACAGATATACCATGACCTGGATGGATGAATATTACAGATATACTCGTGACCTGTGATGGATGAATATTACAATATATCATGACCTGGATTGATGAATATTACAGATATACCATGACCTGGATGGATGAATTTACAGATATACAATACCTGATGGATGAACATTACAGATATACCATGACCTGGATGACGAATAATTACAGATATACCATACCTGGATGGATGAATATTACAGATTACCATGACCTGGATAGAATGAAATTACAGTATACCATGACCTGGATGAACGAATATTACAGATATACATGACCTGGATGGATGAATATACAGATATACCGTACGCTGGATGGATGAATATTCCAGATATACCATGACTGGATGGATGAATATTCAAGATATACCATGACCTGGATGGATGAATATCAGATATACATGACCTGGTATATATTACAGATATACCGTGACCTGGATGAATGAATATACAGATATACCGTGACCTGGATGATGATATTACATATATACCTGACCTGGATGAATGAATATTACAGATATACCATGACCTGGATGGATGAATATTACAGATATAACCGTGACCTATGATGAATATTACAGATATACCGTGACCTGGATGAATGAATATTACAGATACCCGTGACCTGGATGGATGAATATTACCTATTACCATGACCTGGATGAATGAATATTACATATACCGTGACCTGGATGAATAAATATTACAGATATACCGTACCTGAATATGAATATTACAGATATACTGACCTGGATAATGAATATTACAGATATACCGTGACTGGATGATGATTTACAGAATCGTGACCTGGATGGTGATATTACAGATATACCATGACCTGATGATGAATATTACAGATATACCATGACCTGGATGAATGAACATTACAGATATACCATGACCTGGATGAACAAGAACCTTCTCAAGCATGTTTCTGTACTTGGTTTTCTGTATTTTAGTTGCTTCTTTATGTGCATCTAACTGTGATTAATTAAATGTTTCTTTAATGTTTGGCTCCTTATTTCTCTTATTTAGGATATTAATAGCAAAACCCTTTTTATTGTGTATTTAGATCCATAAAGGGAGATGTACAGAATATTGTTTCTCTGGCTTCAGGAAGGCGCTAAATCCTAGAGCCCCGTCCTGCTGTTACGATTGTGTCCCGTGTTCAGAGGGAGAGATCTCCAACATCACTGGTACAGTTCCGAGTGCCTGATTTGCACAAAACAATATTCAGTTTTCAAATTTTGCCAAAATGGCAAATTAGAACCTCCCCATTTTTTTACCATTGCAAATTGCCCTCTCTATTCCCTGTAATACCTAAGCACTGCTTATTCCATGACAAAAGGACTGGCCTCTAAACCCAGTGCTGTGCCACCAAAATAGGGTTTGAGCTGTAAAAAGTACTGTGTATTTGTATTTTTTAATAATTATCTGAACATCTGATCCATTCATTGTTTAGAAAAAGTACCAGAGAGAGTGCAACAAGGCACCCATTCTAACCACCAAGCCACCACGCTTTTATAACTAGCTTATACCATTTTCCTCATCCTCTAGATTATTTTTCATTTGGCTTTAAAGAGCCACGTTACTCACCTTTTTATTTCTTCTGTTTAATTCTTCCCATTTTTTTGGACTGTATCTCCTCCTACAGTTTTTGAGCTAGAGACACGCAAATCGATACAGGCATGTGGGACACATAGGAAAATTGTGCTATTACCTAGCTAAAGGATCCATAGAGGAATTTCCACATTATCCACAATTTACATTTTTCCCATTAGCTATAATGGGTACCACCCTCACATATAAACATTCCAATGTTTCAGGGTCATGTGATCAAATCCCAACTTCGATTTTCTTTAAAAAAATGCACCTGGGTCCAAGGCGACTCTCCTGGGTCTGCTGGCTAAAAAACACACTGTAGAGATTTTATTTCTTTTTTTATAAAAAGCAATATTGTCTGGGACTTTAGTTCTCCTTTAAACATTGCCTTTCTAGTTTAAATTCTAAAATACAATTAGATCTATATCAGACCTATAAAGAACAGAAAAGGACAAACTGAGAGTGTTAGATGTTTTACAATTTTTTTATATGTTGACATAACTTTTTTTTATCCTCACAGACAGTGAAATCTGCATCCAATGCCCAGATATGGAATGGCCCAATGAGAAGAGAAATCAATGTATTGCAAGGAGAATAGATTTTCTCTCATACTCTAATGATGTGATCTCGGTTATTTTATCATCTATTTCTGTATTTTTTACCCTTATAACACAGATGGTACTGGGAGTTTTTTGTTGCATATCGGGACACCCCCATAGTGAGAGCCAATAACAGGTCCCTCAGCTTTCCTCCTCCTGGTCTCCATCAAGCTGAGCTTCCTCACTGGTTCCTGTTCCTCGGTCGCCCTGTGGATATAACCTGCATGTTAACGTATATCACTTTTGGAATCACCTCTACCTTCCCATAGCTGTCTCTTCTCTCCTGGCCAAGACTATCATGGTTTACATTGCATTCAAGCCACCAAGCCTGGGAGCTCATGGAGGAAATGGGTGGGAGCAAACTGTCCAATTTTGTAGTCTTGATCTGTTCATCCATTCAAATATAATCTGTATGACTTGGTTGGCCATTTCTCCTCCCTTTCAGGATATGGACATTCACACTTCCCCTGGAACATCATCATTCAGTGCAATGAGGGATCAGCTATTGCCTTTTACATCAGTTATTGGTTATTGGGGCTTCTGGCAGCTGTTAGTTTTGTTTTAGCATTTTTAGCTCGGACCTTACCGGACAGTTTATGATGCCAAGTACATCACTTTCAGCATGCTGGTCTTCTGCAGTGTTGGACACACATGATCCCGGCCTATCTAAGCACCAAAGGGAAAAACACTGTGTGGTTTGGAGATATTTGCCATATTGACCTCAGTGCTGGACTATTAGTTTTATATTTATACAAAAATTCTTCATAATGTATTTAAACCGAAAAGAACTCAAAGCCACATTTTTGCCAACAATAACGTTGATCATGGTCTCTCGGACAATAGGTAGATATAAAGTGCCGTCCTACATCCCTATGCCAGACAGGAATAGGTGTCTATCCATCTGCCTATATGTCCTATCTAGCTGTCTGTTTGTCTATCCATCTGTCCATATTTTCTATCTAGCAATTGTTATGTCCATCCATCTGGCTATAATGTCCTATCTAGCTGTCGGTATTTCTATCCATCTGCCTATATGTCTATATAGCTGGTCTCTATGTCTAATCGTTGTTTGTAAGTCATCCATCTGCCTACTGTCTCATCTAGAAGTCTGTGTGTCCTATCCATTTGCCTATATGTCTATCTAACTGTTCTGTATGTCTATCCATCTGTCCATATTTCTATCTAGCAATTTGTATTTCCATCCATCTGGCTTATGCCTATCTAGCGGTCTGTTATGTTCTATCCTCTGCCTATATGTCTACTAGCTGTCTGTTTGTCTATCCCTGTCCATATTTCTATCTAGCAATTTGTATGTCCACCATCTGGCTATATGTCTATCTAGCTGTCGTAATTCTCTCCCATCTGCTATGTCTATCTAGCTGTCTGTATGTACTGTCTGTTATCTATCTATACAATCTATGTGCAAACCAGTTGGCTTGGAATGGGGACCCAAAGAATTTAAGGTACAAACCTTTGACACAGACATGATACAAATGAGCATATGAACCTATGAGAAAATAGATTAAGATGTATATCCACAGTACTGTTAAGTGTACGGACATAGAGATAAAACTAGACTATGAAATCCATATGTTATATCTGCTAATGAATTATTATATCTGAGGAACTGCTAGTCACCAGAGATAGAAGAATATACAACTGTAAAAAATCTATATACTCCTCCTATATCTAAATACATAGTCAGGCTCACAGACTAAATCGCTCGTAATAAGAAATAATATATAAAAATAAACTGTAATAAATAAATCGAAATAAACTATATAATCATATATAATAATAAACATAGTAAACTAAATAATAATAATAACTAATTACACAACCATACAATCACACAACAACACATAATAATATAATATCTAATAATATAATAATACTACATAATAATAATAAATAATAATCAAGAACATTTAATAAATATCATAATAATATATAAATAAAAGTGCCCGTCAGGTTTGGAAATGTCCTATGCTTTCTTCTTTCTGTGTGTAAGTAATGTCGTGTCTGTGTGGAGAATGTGTTCTCCTACTACATATGTAGAGATCAGTCCTATTGTACAGATATGTCCTTTACCGAAAATATTTAGATATTTCGATACCATGAGTTCTATTCATAGTTGTAACTGAGGATGTATATTTATTTACCTGTGTCCTACAAAAATTTCTTGGAAGTACAATACCATTGAGGGTATTATAGGGTCCGATACAGGCGGAATTACATACCATCCACTGGTAGGACATGGTACACAATTAATCATAACAAGGGCATAGGGGAAAACAGCACTCCATAAAGTGCACGTATGTGAAATAGTGATACTCACCTTTATAATACACCAATACCGTCTTCAATTTAATTTTATACACACCTGGTTATTCACTATCAGTTTAAATGATTACCGATGGAAAATATTCATCCTTGGTACTGTGTCATCTTTTGTATCCGTCGATCAACAGGATTAAAGGAATAGTTTTCAACACAAAAGTTTAACAATGCTTTACAGCTAGATTGAAAACCAGGAGGGTAAGGAACGTATTCCTTACCTTCATTCTCATCACTTCAGCAGATCCAGGATTCAAAGGTAAGTTATATTTTAGCCTCCCAAACACACACATCCACTCCGCGCTCATTGACATTCCTGACTGCCTTCCTGGTTTAGTTTCACTATAACCGCTCATTGTACAATATGCCGTCCCAGAATTTTGTCACTGAGCTGCGGTGGATTGTGTGTGAGGTAAATCTACGTAACCTTTGATCCTGGACCTGGAGAAGTGATTACAGAACGGAAGGTAAGGATACCTCCTTTACCTCCCAGTCCTTCAATCATGCTTTAAAGGAATTGGTTTCACTTTTTTTGTCCTTTACAGTTTAGCGTCTTGCAGACATTTTCAAGTCATCCGATTGGCTTCTCCCAATTCAATGACTTGTATCAAAGAATCTGTGGCAATTATGTACCCTGGAAAATCCCATTAGCTATCACAGCCAGGTGTTAAGGGCTGTGATTGGAGTAGTGGCTAAGAGGTGTATAGGAACGCCCAGAGTTAAGGTGTAAACAGCATTGTACATGCAGACGTTGTTGTCCGAACCCCCCCCACCGCTATTTAGGCTTGGTTTCCTTTATTTTCACATAAATGGCCCTCCTTAACCTATCTCTTGAACCAGTCACGTTCCTTTGGCCATATGTTAACATTAGCAATCTTTCTTAAAGGTAATGTCCTTTATCCTTAGATGCAGATACCAGCTATCCTGCCCGAGAATTGCTCTTCTGTGCGGGCGCCAGATCGTTGGTGCAGTTTGCTGTGTAAGTGATACATATGGCCCAACCATAATAGTTTTATGTTAAAGGAAATTAACCCTTAGTACTCCTACTTGTTTTGGCATCCTACATGATTAGTTTTTGGCTCCTTTTCTAGTTCTTATATAGATACCATATGGTTGGGAGCTTTGTGATTATTCTCCATGAGACACATCCTTGCAATTGTGAAGTCCTAAGTCTGTAACCTAGTTGAGGTTGAGAAATATCAGAGCTTTGTATTCTTGTGCCTGGTGGGATCGTGAGTATGGTTCTCTGTAATTAGCTGGGACACCGTCAGGGATGGTACGTAACAACGGACACTGTTGATGTAAGCCAAGTGTAATTATGGATAATATACCCAGTGTAAGATAATCTGACTAGAGAGGAATTCCTTGGGTCAGGATAGTTAGATAATACACAATCCTAATATTCAGAATGTAACCGACATGGCTGTTAATAGGACCCCACAATGTAAATGTAAATAAGCCAGTATCATTTTTTAATAAGTAAACACCAAATAGGTATTTATAAATGTCCTTCTAGGACAAAATTATGGGGGGGAGACCACATGATATTCTATATAGTGAACCATTTTTAGCGGAGTATGAACTGGAGGGCTGACTAACACTGGGTAATGAACTGGAGGGATGATTAACACTGGGTAATGAACTGGAGGGCTGACTAACACTGGGTAATGAACTGGAGGGCTGACTAACACTGGGTAATGAACTGGAGGGCTAACTAACACTGGGTAATGAACTGGAGGGATGATTAACACTGGGTAATGAACTGGAGGGCTGACTAACACTGGGTAATGAACTGGAGGGCTGACTAACACTAGTTAATGAACTGGAGGGATGACTAACACTGGGTAATGAACTGGGGGGATGACTAACACTGGGTAATGAACTGGAGGGATGATAACACTGGGTAATGAACTGGAGGGATGATTAACACTGGGTAATGAACTGGAGGGCTGACGAACACTATGTAATGAACTGGAAATCTGACTAAAACTGGGTAATGAACTGGAGGGCTGACTAATAATAAATGTGATTATATAGCTGAGACCCCCATATATTGCTCTGCTCTCATGTTCCTTCAATGTGCGGCCCAGACTGTCAGTAAGTAATCTGCTAAACTTTAGACAATGATGTGCTGCTTCTTAATCTGACAGTCTATGCAGGAGTTTGAAGGGAGCCAAGAGCAGAACAATATAGTCTTATAGACGCACCGCACCCCACCCCCATCATCTCGTAGCATGTCAACTGAGGCAGGCAACCCATAGTTATTCTCATAAATAATTTTAGTCTTTAGTCTTCTGTTCCATGCCCATTAGTTCGAAGCACATGTGGTGCCGTTTACTTACTAATAGTGTCTGTGGCAGCCAACATTTTTTATAGTAGACCAGCCTGAGTGCATTTGCACCTCAGCCTACTGGGATAGTCCTCCTCTGCAACCATCTCTAGTAAGAAAGGGTAAAATACACAGACAGTTGGGATTTTCTGCTCATTTTCATAATTAATATATCTATATCTGTGGTATTCAGTTTGATCAACTGGGTTTGAAGTTTGGTTCTTGAAAATGTTTTGCTAGTCATCCGACAGAATGTCTGACAGATCCAGTCAGATGATTAGCACAACGTCTTCAAGAACTAAGCTAAATACCACAGCTATACCATAACCTGGATGAATGAATATTACAGATATACCATAACCTGGATGGATGAATATTACAGATATACCATGACCTGGATGAATGAATATTACAGATATACCATAACCTGGATGGATGAATATTACTGCTATACCATAACCTGGATGGATGAATATTACAGATATACCATGACCTGGATGGATATTACATATATACCATGACCTGGATGGATGAATATTACAGATATACCATGACCTGGATGAATGAATATTACAGATATACCATGACCTGGATGAATGAACATTACAGATATACCATGACCTGGATGGATGAATATTACAGATATACCATGACCTGGATAAATGAATATTACAGATATACCATGACCTGGATGAATGAATATTACAGAATGAGGAGAGAAATCAATGTATTGCAAGGAGAATAGATTTTCTCTCATACTCTAATGATGTGATCTCGGTTATTTTATCATCTATTTCTGTATTTGTGTGGAGATATTTGCCATATTGACCTCAAGTGCTGGACTATTAGGTTGTATATTTATACAAAAATTCTTCATAATTGTATTTAAACCCGAAAAGAACTCAAAGCCACATTTATTGGCCAACAAGTAACGTTGATCATGTCTCAGGACAATAGGTAGATATAAAGGTGCCTCCTACATCCCTATGCCAGACAGGAATATGTGTCTATCCATCTGCCTATATGTCTATCTAGCTGTCTGTTTGTCTATCCATCTGTCCATATTTCTATCTAGCAATTTGTATGTCCATCCATCTGGCTATATGTCTATCTAGCTGTCTGTATTTCTATCCATCTGCCTATATGTCTATATAGCTGTCTCTATGTCTATCTAGTTGTTTGTAAGTCTATCCATCTGCCTATATGTCTATCTAGAAGTCTGTGTGTCTATCCATTTGCCTATATGTCTATCTAACTGTCTGTATGTCTATCCATCTGTCCATATTTCTATCTAGCAATTTGTATGTCCATCCATCTGGCTATATGCCTATCTAGCTGTCTGTATGTCTGTCCATCTGCCTATATGTCTATCTAGCTGTCTGTTTGTCTATCCATCTGTCCATATTTCTATCTAGCAATTTGTATGTCCATCCATCTGGCTATATGTCTATCTAGCTGTCTGTATATCTCTCCATCTGCCTATGTCTATCTAGCTGTCTGTATGTCTGTCTGTTATCTATCTATACAATCTATGTGCAAACCAGTTGGCTTGGAATGGGACCAAAGGATATTTAATACAAACCTTGACAAGACATGATACAAATGAGCATATGACTATAGAAATATTAAAATGTATATACAGTACTGTATAAGTGTAAGGACAATAGGATAAAACTAGACTATGAAATCCATATGGTTATATGTGCTAATGATTAAATTATATCAGAATGCTAGGCACCTTGAATAGTAATAATAATATAAATGTAATAAATAATAATAATAATAATAATAATAATAATAATATAAATGTAATAAATAATAATACTAATAATAATAATAATAATAATAATAATATAAATGTAATAAATAATAATAATAACAACAACAACAACAACAACAACAACAACAACAATAATAATAATAATAATAATAATAATAATAATATACATTTAATAAATAATAATAATAATAATAATAATAATAATAAAGTGCCCTCAGGTTGGAAATGTCTATCTTTCTTGCTTGTTGTAGTAATGTCTGTGTCTGTGTTGGAGAATGTGTCTCCTACTGTAACAATATCAGTCAGAGATAGCGGTCTCTATTTGTAAACCCGCAATATTAGATATGTCAGATACCATGAGTTTCTATTAAAGTTGTAACTGAGGATGTATATTTATTACTGTGGTCCTACAAAAATGTCTTGGAAGTACAATACCATTGAGGTATTATATGGTCGATACCATGCGGAATTACAATACCACGTGGTAGGAATTGGTACACAATTATCATAACAAGGGCATAAAATACAGCACTCCATAAAGTGCACGGTATAGTGAAATAGTGATACTGCACCTTTATAAATACACCTGGTCTTCCAATTTAGATTTTATACACCTGGTTATTCACTATCAGTTTATGATTCCGATGGAAAAATATCATCACTGGTACTGTGTATCTGTTGTATTCAGTCAGATCAACAGGACTTAAAGGAATAGTTCACACAAAAAGTTAACAACTGCTTTAAAGCAGTGATTGAAAACCAGGAGGTAAAGGACGTATTCCTTACCTTCCATTCTTCAATCACTTCAGCAGGATCCAGGATCAAAGGTAAGTATATTTACCTCACACACAATCCACCGCAGCTCAGTTGACAATTTCTGACTGCTTCCTGGTTTAGTTTCACTATAACGCGCATGTACAATAATGCAGTCAGAATTTGTCAACTGAGCTGCGGTGGATTGTGTGTGAGGTAAATATACTTACCTTTGATCCTGGATCCTGGAGAAGTGATTAAAGAACGGAAGGTAAGGAATACGTCCTTTACCTCCCAGTCTTCAATCACTGCTTTAAAGGAATTGTTCACTTTTTGTGTCCTTTAAAGTTTAGCTCTTGCAGACATTTTCAAGTCATCCGATTGGCTTTCTCAATTCAAAATGACTTGTACAAGAATCTGTGGCAATTATGTACCCTGGAAAATCCCAATTAGCATATCACAGCCAAGTGTTAAGGGCGTGATTGGATAGTGGCTAAGAGGTGTTATAGGAACGCCCAGAGTAAGGTGTTAAAACAGCATTGTACATGGCAGACAGTTGTTGTCGAACCCCCCCACCTCTATTAAGGCTTGGTTTTTTTATTTTCACATAAATGGCCTCCTTAACACCTCTCTTGAACCAGTCACGTTCCTTCGCCAGTATGTTAACATTACAATCTTCAAAGGTATGTCCTTTATCCTTAAGATGCAGATACACAGAGTCCTGACCCGAGGAATTGGCTCTTCTGTGCTGGGCCATACGTTGGTGCAGTTGCTGTGGTAAGTGATAACATAGGCCCAACCAAAATAGTTTATGTTAAAGGAAATTAACCCTTAGTACTCCTACTTGTTGGCATCCTATCAGGGATTAGTTTTTGGCTCCCTTTTCTAGTGTCTTATATAGATACCTATGGTGGGAGACTTGTGATTATTCTCCATGTAGACACATCCTTGCAATTGTTGAAGTCTAAGTCTGTGAACCTAGTTGGAGGTTGAGAAATAGCAGAGCTTTGTATTCTGCTGCCTGTGGGATGCGTGGAGTAGGGTTACTCTGTAATTAGCTGGGAGCACCGTCAGGGAGGTGGACGTAACAAGGGACATGTTGAGTGTAGCCAAGTGTAGATTATGGATAATAAATACCCAGTGTAGATATCTGACTAGAGAGGATTCCTTGGGTCAGGAGTTATATAATAACAATCTAATATTCAGAATGAACGACATGGGCTGTTATAACCCACACAATGTAAAGTAAAGAAGCCAGTATCATGTTTAAATAAGTAAAACATCCAAATAAGGTATTTATAAAATGTCCTTCTAGGACAAAAATGTATGGGAGGGAGACCACATGATATTCATATTATAGTGTAACCCTTTAGCGGAGTTGTACCAATAATAAGGGGGGTGTGGTGCCACCTGAGTGGTAACTGAAGAGCTGAGTCTCCGCTTGTTCTGGGAGTGCAGAACAAATTTCTGTCTGAGCCTCCACTCAATCAGGTCTTGTCAATGGCAAGTGCAGTCCCAGCTGAGAATAAACCTTGCAATGGGATAAACACTCCATGTATTGAATTATAACAATGCTCAGCAATAAACACCGTAACAATAGCACAGTAACTGGTTATACCGGCAAACCTTGCAAATCTCCTAATGTCCAGTTATGGAACCTCACACAGTGTCAGCTCCTATTTATCCCTGGATGTACTGGTCAGTTATTACTGTAATACAGCAGGACTGACCCAGAGTCTTTTATGTCCAGATATAGATCACACCTGATCTTAGTTCCTCATGGTCTGGGAGATTACCCACAATCCCTTCCAGCGAGCAGGGTTATGACATCACTATTCTGGGATGAACTAATTTAACAGCTCTGTATAAAACTATTTCCACATTGCAAGGTGCAGATACCTATAGAAAACTACTAAGCAAGATACATAAAGGCAACGTATCCCTACAAGGGGAACACTAGAAGGTCTGATACATTTTATCTAGAATGTGAATAAAATAGTTTCTATGTATGTAAAAGACATCCAGGAGCAATTGTTGCAAAATGTGAAAAAAAACTTTATTCACCCATCTTTATACAAACAGCAACGTTTTGGGCAAGTCTCTGCCCTTCCTCAAGCCTCAAACAAGTGACCAAACAAACCAAACTTTTATCCTCCTCAGTGCATAGCGTTCCACCCCTCAAGGTCATTATTCAATGAAACAATTTGTGTATTCAAACATCAAAAGTGCTTCACCTTTAAAGTGAAATGATGGTGAAAAGATGGGTGAATATTTTTTTTTTCACATTTTGCAACAATTTCTCCTGGATGTCTCTTTTGAAAGTGAATAGTGAATTTGTACCATTGGCGAAGTGGTTGATGGCAGATGGGAGCATCCATCCAGGGTGGATAATCAGGGTAATTAATAATAGGCTATTAAAGCCAAAATTAAATCAGTTGGGGGTGGTGTACACCAGTTATGGTGGGTGCTTTAGTGGAGAAAATAGTGAAATAAGATATATAAAAAGGGGAAATAAAGGCTCCACTATAACATGGGACAACCGGTACCATAAGACTCAACCACCATCTCCCAATGAAATGAATTCCTGCGGTAGGTAATACCTCCCCTTTTAAACCGCTTGGAACAGACAATCTACACACCATTGGTCCAGTGATACTCACACATTTTATAACATAAATATAGCACAAAGTGTATAATATACAACCTCAAATACCATAATAATAAAATGACATAAAAAGTAGTAAAGTCCAGCTAGGAGTAATAAATAGTATTAGCCGATATAAAGGTACCTAGTCCCCTAATGTCCAGATCCTGATAAAGCAAATACAAGTTCCCAAGAGGCTGATTGATCCTAGTTAGTGTTGCGCTAATATGTGATTGCATCCAACATGCTGTGTAATGTAGAGCATACATGTATGAGAAACTCAGTTCCATCTGATGCGTCCCGCTCCGTCCGCCGCCATTACAGCGAGTGGCATGGACACTTAGCCAACCTGTGCCCTCAGCCTCTTGGGAACTTGTATTTGCTTTATGCTGGACATCAAGATTTGGACTGTAGGGGACTAGCTACCTCAATATCAGCTAATATTATTTATTACTCCTAGTAGACTTTACTACTTTTTTATGTGACGTGCGGGACACATAGGATAATTCATTATATAGAGACCAGAGACAGGATCTGACATTATACTGATATAGACACAGGAACTGGATAATCCAACCTCATTATAAGAGACCAGAGACAGGATCTGTACATTAACTGAATATAGACACAGGAACTGGATAATCCAACCATCATTATTAGAGACCAGAGACAGGATCTGTACATTATACTGAATATAGACACAGAACTGGATAATCCAACCTCATTATATAGAGACCAGAGAGAGGATCTGTACATTACACTGAATATAGACACAGAACTGGATAATCCAACCATCATTATATAGAGACCAGAGACAGGATCTGTACATACACTGAATATGACACAGGAACTGGATAATCCAACCATCATTATATAGAGACCAGAGCGAGGATCTGTACATTTACTGAATATAGACACAGGAACTGGATAATCCAACCATCATTATATAGAGACCAGAGAAGGATCTGTACATTAACTGAATAGACACAGGAACTGGATAATCCAACCATCATTATATAGAGACCAGAGAGACAGGATCTGTACATTATACTGAATATAGACACAGGAACTGGATAATCCAACCATCATTATATAGAGACCAGAGACAGGATCTGTACATTATACTGAATATAGACACAGGAACTGGATAATCCAACCATCATTATATAGAGACCAGAGAGAGGATCTGTACATTACACTGAATATAGACACAGGAACTGGATAATCCAACCATCATTATATAGAGACCAGAGAGAGGATCTGTACATTATACTGAATATAGACACAGGAACTGGATAATCCAACCATCATATATAGAGACCAGAGACAGGATCTGTACATTACACTGAATATAGACACAGGAACTGGATAATCCAACCATCATTATATAGAGACCAGAGACAGGATCTGTACATTATACTGAATATAGACACAGGAACTGGATAATCCAACCATCATTATAAGAGACCAGAGACAGGATCTGTACATTAACTGATATAGACACAGGAACTGGATAATCCAACCGTCATTATAGAGCCAGGACAGGATCTGTACATTATACTGAATATAGACACAGGAACTGGATAATCCAACCGTCATTATATAGAGACCAGAGAGAGGATCTGTACATTATACTGAATATAGACACAGGAACTGGATAATCCAACCGTCATTATATAGAGACCAGAGACAGGATCTGTACATTATACTGAATATAGACACAGGAACTGGATAATCCAACCATCATTATATAGAGACCAGAGACAGGATCTGTACATTATACTGAATATAGACACAGGAACTGGATAATCCAACATCATTATATAGAGACCAGAGACAGGATCTGTACATTATACTGAATATAGACACAGGAACTGGATAATCCAACCTCATTATATAGAGACCAGAGACAGGATCTGTACATTATACTGAATATAGACACAGACACTGGATAATCCAACCATCATTATATAGAGACCAGAGACAGGATCTGTACATTATACTGAATATAGACACAGGAACTGGATATATCCAACCTCATTATATAGAGACCAGAGACAGGATCTGTACATTAACTGAATATAGACACAGGAACTGGATAATCCAACCATCATTATATAGAGACCAGAGACAGGATCTGTACATTATACTGAATATAGACACAGGAACTGGATAATCCAACCATCATTATATAGAGACCAGAGAGAGGATCTGTACATTATACTGAATATAGACACAGGAACTGGATAATCCAACCATCATTATATAGAGACCAGAGAAGGATCTGTACATTATACTGAATATAGACACAGGAACTGGATAATCCAACCTCATTATATAGAGACCAGAGACAGGATCTGTACATTATACTGAATATAGACACAGGAACTGGATAATCCAACCATCATTATAAGAGACCAGAGACAGGATCTGTACATTATACTGATATAGACACAGGAACTGGATAATCCAACATCATTATATAGAGACCAGAGACAGGAGTCTGTACATTAACTGAATATAGACACAGGAACTGGATAATCCAACGTCATTATTATAGAGACCAGAGAGAGGATCTGTACATATACTGAATATAGACACAGGAACTGGATAATCCAACCATCATTATATAGAGACCAGAGAGGATCTGTACATTATACTGAATATAGACACAGGAACTGGATAATCCAACTCATATATAGAGACCAGAGACAGGATCTGTACATTATACTGAATATAGACACAGGAACTGGATAATCCAACTCATTATATAGAGACCAGAGACAGGATCTGTACATTACTGAATATAGACACAGGAACTGGATAATCCAACCCATATATAGAGACCAGAGAGAGGATCTGTACATTACACTGAATATAGACACAGGAACTGGATAATCCAACCATCATTATATAGAGACCAGAGACAGGATCTGTACATTATACTGAATATAGACACAGGAACTGGATAATCCAACCGTCATTATATAGAGACCAGAGACAGGATCTGTACATTTACTGAATATAGACACAGGAACTGGATAATCCAACCGTCATTATATAGAGACCAGAGAGAGGATCTGTACATTACATGATATAACACAGGAACTGGATAACAACCTCATATATAGAGACCAGAGACGGATCTGTACATTACATGAATATAGACACAGGAACTGGATAATCCAACCATCAATATAGAGACCAGAGACAGGATCTGTAATTATACTGAATATAGACACAGGAACGGATAATCCAACCTCATTATATAGAGACCAGAGAGAGGATCTGTACATTATACTGAATATAGACAGGAACTGGATAATCCAACCATCATTATAAAGAGACCAGAGACAGGATCTGTACATTATACTGAAATATAGACACAGGAACTGGAAATCCAACCATCATTATAAGAGACCAGAGACAGGATCTGTACTATACTGAATATAGACACAGGAACTGGATAATCCAACATCATTATATAGAGACCAGAGACAGGATCTGTTACATTATAACTGAATATAGACACAGGAACTGGATAATCCAACCATCATTATATAGAGACCAGAGACAGGATCTGTACATTATACTGAATATAGACACAGGAACTGGATAATCCAACCATCATTATATAGAGACCAGAGACAGGATCTGTACATTATACTGAATATAGACACAGGAACTGGATAATCAACCATCATATATTAGAGACCAGAGACAGGATCTGTACATTATACTGAATATAGACACAGGAACTGGATAATCCACACTCATTATATAGAGACCAAGACAGGATCTGTACATTATACTGAATATAGACACAGGAACTGGATAATCCAGACAGGATCTGTACATTATACTGAATATAGACACAGGAACTGGATAATCCAACCATCATTATATAGAGACCAGAGAGAGGATCTGTACATTATACTGAATATAGACACAGGAACTGGATAATCCAACCATCATATATAGAGACCGAGACAGGATCTGTACATTATACTGAATATAGACACAGGACTGGATAATCCAACCATCATTATATAGAGACCAGAGACAGGATCTGTACATTTACTGAATATAGACACAGGAACTGGATAATCCAACCATCATTATATAGAGACCAGAGAAGGATCTGTACATTATACTGAATATAGACACAGGAACTGGATAATCCAACCATCATATATAGAGACCAGAGACAGGATTGTACATTTACTGATATAGACACAGGAACTGGATAATCAACCATCATTATATAGAGACCAGAGACAGGATCTGTACATATACTGAATATAGACACAGGAACTGGATAATCCAACATCATTATATAGAGACCAGAGACAGGATCTGTACATTATACTGAATATAGACACAGGAACTGGATAATCCAACCATCATTATATAGAGACGCAGACAGGGATCTGTACATTATAACTGAATATAGACACAGGAACTGGATAATCCAACCATCATTATAGAGACCAGAGACAGGATCTGTACATTATACTGAATATAGACACAGGAACTGGATAATCCAACCATCATTATATAGAGACCAGAGACAGGATCTGTACATTATACTGAATATAGACACAGGAACTGGATAATCCAACCATCATTATATAGAGACCAGAGACAGGACTGTACATTATACTGAATATAGACACAGGAACGGATAATCCAACCTCATTATATAGAGACCAGAGACAGGATCTGTACATTATACTGAATATAGACACAGGAACTGGATAATCCAACCTCATTATATAGAGACCAGAGACAGGATCTGTACATTATACTGAATATAGACACAGGAACTGGATAATCCAACCGTCATTATATAGAGACCAGAGACAGGATCTGTACATTCTACTGAATATAGACACAGGAACTGGATAATCCAACCATCATTATATAGAGACCAGAGACAGGATCTGTAAATTTACTGATATAGACAAGGAACTGGATAATCCAACCATCATTATATAGAGACCAGAGCGAGGATCTGTACATATACTGAATATAGACACAGGAACTGGATAATCCAACCTCTTATATAGAGACCAGAGACAGGATCTGTACATTATACTGAATATAGACACAGACTGGATAATCCAACCATCATTTTATAAGAGACCAGAGACAGGATCTGTACATTATACTGAATATAGCACAGGAACTGGATAATCCAACCATCATTATAAGAGACCAGAGACAGGATCTGTACATATACTGAATATAGACACAGGAACTGGATAATCCAACCATCATTATATAGAGACCAGCAGAGACAGGATCTGTACATTATACTGAATATAGACACAGGAACTGGTAATCCAACCTCATTTATAGAGACCAGAGCAGGATCGTTACATTTACTGAATATAGACAAGGAACTGGATAATCCAACCTCATATATATAGAGACCAGAGACAGGATCTGTACATTATACTGAATATAGACACAGGAACTGGATAATCCAAACTCATTATATAGAGACCAGAGAGCAGGATCTGTACATTATACTGAATATAGACACAGGAACTGGATAATCCAACCATCATTATATAGAGACCAGAGAGAGGATCTGTACATTATACTGAATATAGACACAGGAACTGGATAATCCAACCGTCATTATATAGAGACCAGAGACAGGATCTGTACATTATACGAATATAGACACAGGAACTGGATAATCCAACCATATTATAAGGACCAGAGACAGGTCTGATAATTATACTGAATATAGACACAGAACTGGATAATCCACCATCATTATATAGAGACCAGAGACAGGATCTGTACATTATACTGAATATAGACACAGGAACTGGATAATCCAACCATCATTATATAGAGACCAGAGACAGGATCTGTACATTATACTGAATATAGACACAGGAACTGGATAATCCAACCATCATTATATAGAGACAGAAGACGGATCTGTACATTATACTGAATATAGACACAGGAACTGGATAATCCAACCTCATTATATAGAGACCAGAGACAGGATCTGTACATTATACTGAATATAGACACAGGAACTGGATAATCCAACCATCATTATATAGAGACCAGAGGAGAGGATCTGTACATTAACTGAATATAGACACAGGAACTGGATAATCAACCGTCATTATATAGAGACCAGAGACAGGATCTGTACATTAACTGAATATAGACACAGGAACTGGATATCCAACCGTCATTATATAGAGACCAGAGACAGGATCTGTACATTATACTGAATATAGACACAGGAACTGGATAATCCAACCTCTTATATAGAGACCAGAGACAGGATCTGTACATTATACTGAATATAGACACAGGAACTGGATAATCCAACGTCATTATATAGAGACCAGAGACAGGATCTGTACATTATACTGAATATAGACACAGGAACTGGATAATCCACCATGTTATATAGAGACCAGAGACAGGATCTGTACATTATACTGAATATAGACACAGGAACTGGATAATCCAACCATCTTATATAGAGGACCAGAGAGGATCTGGTACATTTACTGAATATAGACACAGGAACTGGATAATCCAACCATCATTATATGAGACCAGAGACAGGATCTGTACATTATACTGAATATAGACACAGGAACTGGATAATCCAACCATCATATATAGAGACCAGGACAGGATCTGTACATTATACTGAATAAGACACAGGAACTGGATAATCCAACCATCATTATATAGAGACCAGAGACAGGATCTGTACATTATACTGAATATAGACACAGGAACTGGATAATCCAACCATCATTATATAGAGACCAGAGAGGATCTGTACATTATACTAATAAGACACAGGAACTGGTATATCCAACCATCATTATATAGAGACCAGAGACAGGATCTGTACATTATACTGAATATAGACACAGGAACTGGATAATCCAACTATTATATTAGAGACCAGAGAAGGATCTGTACATTATACTGAATATAGACACAGGAATGATAATCCAACCATCATATATAGAGACCAGAGACAGGATCTGTACATTATACTGAATATAGACCCAGGAACTGGATAATCCAACCTCATTATATAGAGACCAGAGACAGAGATCTGTACATTATAACTGAATATAGACACAGGAACTGGATAATCCAACCGTCATTATATAGAGACCAGAGGAGGATCTGTACATTACACTGAATATAGACACAGGAACTGGATAATCCAACCATCATTATATAGAGACCAGAGACAGGATCTGTACATTATACTGAATATAGACACAGGAACTGGATAATCCAACCATCATTATATAGAGACCAGAGACAGGATCTGTACATTAACTGAATATAGACACAGGAACTGGATAATCCAACCATCATTATATAGAGACCAGAGAGAGGATCTGTACATTACATGAATATGACACAGGAACTGGATAATCCAACCATCATTATATAGAGACCAGAGACAGGATCTGTACATTAACTGAATATAGAACAGGAACTGGTAATCCAACCATCATTATATAGAGACCAGAGACAGGATCTGTACATTAAAATGAATATAGACACAGGAACTGGATAATCAACCATCATTATATAGAGACCAGAGACAGGATCTGTACATTATACTGAATATAGACACAGGAACTGGATAATCCAACATCATATATAGAGACCAGAGAGAGGATCTGTACTATACTGAATATAGACACAGGAACTGGATAATCCAACCATCATTATATAGAGACCAGAGACAGGATCTGTACATATACTGAATATAGCACAGGAACTGGTAATCCAACCCTCATTATATAGAGACCAGAGCAGGATCGGTACATTATACTGAATATAGAAACAGGAACTGGATAATCCAACCATCATTATATAGAGACCAGAGAGAGGATCTGTACATTATACTGAATATAGACACAGGAACTGGATAATCCAACCATCATTATATAGAGACCAGAGACAGGATCTGTACATTATACTGAATTAGACACAGGAACTGGATAATCCAACCATCATTATATAGAGACCAGAGACAGGGTCTGTACATTATACTGAATATAGACACAGGAACTGGATAATCCAACCATCATTATATAGAGACCAGAGACGGATCTGTACATTATACTGAATATAGACACAGGAACTGGATAATCCAACCGTCATTATATAGAGACCAGAGACAGGATCTGTACATTGTACTGAATATAGACACAGGAACTGGATAATCCAACCATCATTATATAGAGACCAGAGACAGGATCTGTACATTATACTGAATATAGACACAGGAACTGGATAATCCAACCATCATTATATAGAGACCAGGACAGGATCTGTACATTAACTGAATATAGACACAGGAACTGGATAATCCAACCTCATTATAGAGACCAGGAGAGGATCTGTACATTATACTGAATATAGACACAGGAACTGGATAATCCAACCAGTCATTATATAGAGACCAGAGACAGGATCTGTACATTATACGAATATAGACACAGGAACTGGATAATCCAACCTCATTATATAGAGACCAGAGACAGGATCTGTACATTATACTGAATATAGACACAGGAACTGGATAATCAAACATCATTATATAGAGACCAGAGACAGGATCTGTACATATACTGAAATATGACACAGGAACTGGATAATCCAACCATCATTATATAGAGACCAGAGAAGGATCTGTACATTATACTGAATATAGACACAGGAACTGGATAATCCAACCTCATTATATAGAGACCAGAGACAGGATCTGTACATTATACTGAATATAGACACAGGAACTGGATAATCAACCATCATTATATAGAGACCAGAGAAGGATTGTACATTACTGAATATAGACACAGGAACTGGATAATCCAACCTCATTATATAGAGACCAGAGACAGGATCTGTACATTATACTGAATATAGACACAGGAACTGGATAATCCAACCATCATTATATAGAGACCAGAGACAGGATCTGTACATTATACTGAATATAGACACAGGAACTGGATAATCCAACCATCATTATAGAGACCAGAGACGGATCTTGTACATTATACTGAATATAGACACAGGAACTGGATAATCCAACCTCATTATATAGAGACCAGAGACAGGATCTGTACAATTATACTGAATATAGACACAGGAACTGGATAATCCAACCACTATATATAGAGACCAGAGACAGGATCTGTAATTACTGAATATAGACACAGGAACTGGATAATCCAACCATCATTATTAGAGACCAGAGACGGATCTGTACATTATACTGAATATAGACACAGGAACTGGATAATCCAACCATCATTATATAGAGACCAGAGACAGGATCTGTACATTATACTGAATATAGACACAGGAACTGGATAATCCAACCTCATTTATAGAGACCAGAGACAGGATCTGTACATTATAACTGATATAGACACAGGAACTGGATAATCCAACCATCATATATAGAGACCAGAGACAGGATCTGTACATTATACTGAATATAGACACAGGAACTGGTAATCCAACATCATTATATAGAGACCAGAGACAGGATCTGTACATTATACTGAATATAGACACAGGAACTGGATAATCCAACCATCATTATATAGAGACCAGAGACAGGATCTGTACATTATACTGAATATAGACACAGGAACTGGATAATCCAACCATCATTATATAGAGACCAGAGAGAGGATCTGTACATTAACTGAATATAGACACAGGAACTGGATAATCCAACCGTCTTATATAGAGACCAGAGACAGGATCTGTACATTATACTGAATATAGACACAGGACTGGATAATCCAACCATCATTATAAGAGACCAGAGACAGGATCTGTACATTATACTGAATATAGACACAGACACTGGATAATCCAACCGTCATTATATAGAGACCAGAGACAGGATCTGTACATTATACTGAATATAGACACAGGAACTGGATAATCCAACCATCATTATATAGAGACCAGAGAAGGATCTGTACATTATACTGAATATAGACACAGGAACTGGATAATCCAACCGTCATTATATAGAGACCAGAGACAGGATCTGTACATTATACTGAATATAGACACAGACAATGGATAATCCAACCATCATTATACAGAGACCAGAGACAGGATCTGTACATTATACTGAATATAGACACAGGAACTGGTAATCCAACCGTCATTATATAGAGACCAGAGACAGGATCTGTACATTAACTGAATATAGACACAGGAACTGGATAATCCAACCATCATTATATAGAGACCAGAGAGAGGATCTGTACATTAACTGAATATAGACACAGGAACTGGATAATCCAACCTCATTATATAGAGACCAGAGACAGGATTGTACATTTACACTGAATATAGACACAGGAACTGGATAATCCAACCTCATTATATAGAGACCAGAGACAGGATCGTACATTATACTGAATATAGAACAGGAACGGATAATCCAACCGTCTTATATAGAGACCGAGAGAAGGATCTGTACATTATATGAATATAGACACAGGAACTGGATATCCAACCGTCTTATATAGAGACCAGAGACAGGATCTGTACATTATACTGAATATAGACACAGGAACTGGATAATCCAACCATCTTATATAGAGACCAGAGACAGGATCTGACATATACTGAATATAGACACAGGAACTGGATAATCCAACCTCTTATATAGAGACCAGAGACAGGATTGTAAATTATATGAATATAGACACAGGAACTGGATAATCCAACCATCATTATATAGAGACACCGAGACAGGATCTGTACATTACTGAATATAGACACAGGAACTGGATAATCCAACCATCATTATATAGAGACCAGAGACAGGATCTGTACATTATACTGAATATAGACACAGGAACTGGATAATCCAACCATCATTAATAGAGACCAGAGACAGGATCTGTACATTATACTGAATATAGACACAGGAACTGGATAATCCAACCATCATTATATAGAGACCAGAGAACAGGATCTGTACATTACACTGAATATAGAAACAGGAACTGGATAATCCAACCATCATTATATAGAGACCAGAGACAGGATCTGTACATTCAACTGAATAAGACCACAGGAATGGATAATCCAACCCTCATTATATAGAGACCAGAGACAGGATCTGTACATATACACTGAATATAGACACAGGAACTGGATAATCCAACCTCATTATATAGAGACCAGAGACAGGATCTGTACATTACACTGAATATAGACACAGGAACTGGATAATCCAACCTCATTATATAGAGACCAGAGAAGGATCTGTACATATACTGAATATAGACACAGGAACTGGATAATCCAACCTCATTATATAGAGACCAGAGACAGGGTCTGTACATTATACTGAATATAGACACAGGAACTGGATAATCCAACCTCATATATAGAGACCAGAGACAGGATCTGTACATTATACTGAATATAGACACAGGAACTGGATAATCCAACCATCATTATATAGAGACCAGAGAAGGATCTGTACATTTTACTGAATATAGACACAGGAACTGGATAATCCAACATCATTATATAGAGACCAGAGACAGGATCTGTACATTATACTGAATATAGACAACAGGAACTGGATATCCAACCGTCATTATATAGAGACCAGAGACAGGTCTGTACATATTACTGAATATAGACACAGGAACTGGATAATCCAACCTCATTATATAGAGACCAGAGACAGGATCTGTACATTATACTGAATATAGACACAGGAACTGGATAATCCAACCATCATTATATAGAGACCAGAGACAGGATCTGTACATTATACTGAAATAGACACAGGAACTGGATAATCCAACCTTTATATAGGACCAAAGAGACAGGATCTGTACATTATACTGAATATAGACACAGGAACTGGATAATCCAACCATCATTATAAGAGACCAGAGACAGGATCTGTACATATACTGAATATAGACACAGGAACGGATAATCCAACCATCATTAATAAGAGACCAGAGACAGGATCTGTACATTATACTGAATATAGACACAGGAACTGGATAATCCAACACATCATTATATAGAGACCAGAGACAGGATCTGTACATTATACTGAATATTGACACAGGAACTGGATAATCCAAATCATTATATAGAGACCAGAGACAGGATCTGTACATATACTGAATATAGACCGAACTGGATAATCCAACCATCATATATGAGACCAGAAGGATCTGTACATACTGAATATAGACACAGGAACTGGATAATCCAACCTCATTATATAGAGACCAGAGACAGGATCTGTACATTAACTGAATATAGACCAGGAACTGGATAATCCAACCATCATTATATAGGACCAGAGACAGGATCTGTACTTATACTGAATATAGACACAGGAACTGGATAATCCAACCATCATTATATAGAGACCAGAGACAGGATCTGTACATTATACTGAATATAGACACAGGAACTGGATATCCAAACCTCTTATATAGAGACCAGAGACAGGATCTGTAATTATACTGAATATAGACACAGGAACTGGATAATCCAACCATCATTATATAGAGACCAGAGACAGGATCTGTACATTATACTGAATATAGACACAGGAACTGGATAATCCAACCATCTTATATAGAGACCAGAGACAGGATCTGTACATTTACTGAATATAGACACAGGAACTGGATAATCCAACCATTATTATATAGAGACCAGAGACAGGATCTGTACATTACTGAATATAGACACAGGAACTGGATAATCCAACTCATTATATAGAGACCAGAGAGACAGGATCTGTACATTATACTGAATATAGACACAGGAACTGGATAATCCAACCTCATTATATAGAGACCAGAGACAGGATCTGTACATTATACTGAATATAGACACAGGAACTGGATAATCCAACCATCATTATATAGAGACCAGAGACAGGATCGTACATTAACTGGATATTAGACAACAGGAACTGGATAATCCAACATCATTATATAGAGACCAGAGACAGGATCTGTACATTATACTGAATAAGACACAGGAACTGGATAATCCAACCTCATTATATAGAGACCAGAGACAGGATCTGTACATTATACTGAATATGACACAGGAACTGGATAATCCAACCTCATTATATAGAGACCAGAGACAGGATCTGTACATTAACTGAATATAGACACAGGAACTGGATAATCCAACATCATTATATAGAGACAGAGAAGGATCTGTACATTAACTGAATATAGACACAGGAACTGGATAACCAACTCATTATATAGAGACCAGAGAGAGGATCTGTACATTATACTGAATATAGACACAGGAACTGGATAATCCAACCATCATTATGAGAACACAGAGACAGGATCTGTACATTATACTGAATATGACAACAGGAACTGGATAATCCAACCTCATTATATAGAGACCAGAGACAGGATCTGTACATTATACTGAATATAGACACAGGAACTGGATAATCCAACCATCATTATATAGAGACCAGAGACAGGATCTGTACATTATACTGAATATAGACACAGGAACGGATAATCCAACCATCATTATATAGAGACCAGAGAGGATCTGTACATTATACTGAATATAGACACAGGAACTGGATAATCCAACCTCATTATATAGAGACCAGAGACAGGATCTGTACATTATACTGAATATAGACACAGGAACTGGATAATCCAACCTCATTATATAGAGACCGAAGAAGGATCTGTACATTATACTGAATATAGACACAGGAACTGGATAATCCAACCATCATATAGAGGACCAGAGACAGGATCTGTACATTATAATGAATATAGACACAGAGAACTGGATAATCCAACCATCATTATATAGAGACCAGAGACAGGATCTGTACATTAACTGAATATAGACACAGGAACTGGATAATCCAACCATCATTATATAGAGACCAGAGACAGGATCTGTACATTATAGAATATAGACACAGGAACTGGATAATCCAACCTCATTATATAGAGACCAGAGACAGGATCTGTACATTTACTGAATATAGACACAGGAACTGATAATCCAACCATCATTATATAGAGACCAGAGAGAGGATCTGTACATTAAACTGAATATAGACACAGGAAAATGGATAATCCAACCATATTATATAGAGACCAGAGACAGGATCTGTACATTATACTGAATATAGACACAGGAACTGGATAATCCAACCATCATTATATAGAGACCAGAGACAGGATCTGTACATTATACTGAATATGACACAGGAACTGGATAATCCAACCTCATTATATAGAGACCAGAGACAGGATCTGTACATTTACTGAATATAGACACAGGAACTGGATAATCCAACCATCATTATATAGAGACCAGAGAAGGATCTGTACATTATAATGAATAAGACACAGGAACTGGATAATCCAACCATCATTATATAGAGACCGAGAGACAGGATTGTACATTATACTGAATATAGACACAGGAACGGATAATCCAACCATCAATATAGAGACCAGAGACAGGATCTGTACATTATACTGAATATAGACACAGGAACTGGATAATCCAACCATCATTATATAGAGACCAGAGACAGGATCTGTACATTACACTGAATATAGACACAGGAACTGGATAATCCAACCATCATTATATAGAGACCAGAGAGAGGATCTGTACATTATACTGAATATAGACACAGGAACTGGATAATCCAACCATCATTATATAGAGACCAGAGAGAGGATCTTGTACATTATACTGAATATAGACACAGGAACTGGATAATCCAACCATCATTATATAGAGACCAGAGACAGGATCTGTACATTACACTGAATATAGACACAGGAAATGGATAATCCAACCATCATTATATAGAGACCAGAGAAGGATCTGTACATTAACTGAATATAGACACAGGAACTGGATAATCCAACCATCATTATATAGAGACCAGAGACAGGATCTGTACATTATACTGAATATAGAAACAGGAACTGGATAATCCAACCATCATTATATAGAGACCAGAGAGGATCTGTACATTATACTGAATATAGACACAGGGCTGGATAATCCAACCTCATTATATAGAGACCAGAGACAGGATCTGTACATTATACTGAATATAGACACAGGAACTGGATAATCCAACCATCATATATAGAGACCAGAGAAGGATCTGTACATTATAATGAATATAGACACAGGAACTGGATAATCCAACCATCATTATATAGAGACCAGAGACAGGATCTGTACATTATATGAATATAGAAACAGGAACTGGATAATCCAACCATCATTATATAGAGACCAGAGACAGGATCTGTAATTATACTGAAACTGATATGACACAGGAACTGGATAATCCAACCATCATTATATAGAGACCAGAGACAGGATCTGTACATTATACTGAATATAGACACAGGAACTGGATAATCCAAACATCATTATATAGAGACCAGAGAAAGGATCTGTACATTATACTGAATATAGACACAGGAACTGGATAATCCAACCCATCATTATATAGAGACCAGAGACAGGATCTGTACATTATACTGAATATAGACACAGGAATGGATAATCCAACCATCATTATATGAGACCAGAGAGACAGGATCTGTACATTAACTGAATATAGACACAGGAACTGGATAATCCAACCATCATTATATAGAGACCAGAGACAGGATCTGTACATTATACTGAATATAGACACAGGAAATGGATAATCCAACCCATCTTATATAGAGACCAGAGGACAGGATCTGTACATTATACTGAATATAGACACAGGAACTGGATAATCCAACCATCATTATATAGAGACCAGAGACAGGATCTGTACATTATACTGAATATAGACACAGGAACGGATAATCCAACCATCATTATATAGAGACCAGAGACAGGATCTGTACATTAACTGAATATAGACACAGGAACTGGATATCCAACCATCATTATATAGAGACCAGAGACAGGATCTGTACATTAACTGAATATAGAACAGGAACTGGATAATCCAACCATCATTAATAGAGACCAGAGACAGGATCTGTACATTATACTGAATATAGACACAGGAACTGGATAATCCAACCATCATTATATAGAGACCAGAGACAGGATCTGTACTTATACTGAATATAGACACAGGAACTGGATAATCCAACCATCATTATATAGAGACCAGAGACAGGATCTGTACATTATACTGAATATAGACACAGGAACTGGATAATCCAACCATCTTATATAGAGACCAGAGACAGGATCTGTACATTATACTGATATAGACACAGGAACTGGATATCCAACCATCAATTATAAGAGACCAGAGAAGGATCTGTACATTATACTGAATATAGACACAGGAACTGGATAATCCAACCATCATTATATAGAGACCAGAGACAGGATCTGTACATTAACTGATATAGACACAGGAACTGGATAATCCAACCATCATTATATAGAGACCAGAGACAGGATCTGTACATTATACTGAATATAGACACAGGAACTGGATAATCCAACCATCATTATATAGAGACAGAGAGAGGATCTGTACATTATACTGAATATAGACACAGGAACTGGATAATCCAACCATCATTATATAGAGACCAGAGACAGGATCTGTACATTATACTGAATATAGACACAGGAACTGGATAATCCAACCATCATATATAGAGACCAGAGAAGGATCTGTACATTACACTGAATATAGACACAGGAAACTGGATAATCCAACCATCATTATATAGAGACCAGAGACAGGATCTGTACATTATACTGAATATAGACACAGGAACTGGATAATCCAACCATCATTATATAGAGACCAGAGACAGGATCTGTACATTATACTGAATATAGACACAGGAACTGGATAATCCAACCATCATTATATAGAGACCAGAGACAGGATCTGTACATTACTGAATATAGACACAGGAACTGGATAATCCAACCTCATTATATAGAGACCAGAGACAGGATCTGTACATTATACTGAATATAGACACAGGAACTGGATATATCCAACCTCATTATATAGAGACCAGAGAAGGATCTGTACATTATACTGAATATAGACACAGGAACTGGATAATCCAACCATCTTATATAGAGACCAGAGACAGGATCTGTACATTAAACTGAATATAGACACGGAACTGGATAATCCAACCATCATTATATAGAGACCAGAGACAGGATCTGTACATTACTGAATATAGACACAGGAACTGGATAATCCAACCATCATTATATAGAGACCAGAGACAGGATCTGTACATTACTGAATATAGACACAGGGAACTGGATAATCCAACCATCATTATATAGAGACCAGAGACAGGATCTGTACATTATACTGAATATAGACACAGGAACTGGATAATCCAACCTCATTATATAGAGACCAGAGACAGGATCTGTTTACATATACTGAATATAGACACAGGAACTGGATAATCCAACCATCATTATATAGAGACCAGAGACAGGATCTGTACATTACACTGAATATAGACACAGGAACTGGATCATCCAACCATCATTATATAGAGACCAGAGACAGGATCTGTACATTATACTGAATATAGACACAGGAACTGGATAATCCAACCATCATTATATAGAGACCAGAGAGCGCACAGGAACTGGATAATCCAACCGTCATTATATAGAGACCAGAGACAGGATCTGTACATTATACTGAATATAGACACAGACACCTGCGATATAGACACAGGAACTGGATAATCCAACCGTCATTATATAGAGACCAGAGAGAGGATCTGTACATTACACTGAATATAGACACAGGGACTGGATAATCCAACCGTCATTATATAGAGACCAGAGAGAGGATCTGTACATTATACTGAATATAGACCAAACCAATCATTATATAGAGACCAGAGACAGGATCTGTACATTAACTGAATAGACACAGGAACTGGATAATCCAACATCATTATATAGAGACCAGAGAAGCAGGATCTGTACATTAACTGATATAGACACAGGAACTGGATAATCCAACCATCATTATATAGAGACC
This sequence comes from Hymenochirus boettgeri, assembly GCA_019447015.1. Lineage (NCBI taxonomy): Eukaryota > Metazoa > Chordata > Amphibia > Anura > Pipidae > Hymenochirus > Hymenochirus boettgeri. The sequence continues at coordinate 539,146 of JAACNH010000060.1, forward strand.
AGAGACAGGATCTGTACATATACTGAATATAGACACAGGAACTGGATAATCCAACCATCATTATAATAGAGACCAGAGACAGGATCTGTACATTAACTGAATATAGACACAGGAACTGGATATCCAACACATATATAGAGACCAGAGCAGGATCTGTACATTATACTGAATATAGACACAGGACTGGATAATCCAACCATCATTATATAGAGACCAGAGACAGGATCTGTACATTACACTGAATATAGACACAGGACTGGATAATCCAACCATCATTATATAGAGACCAGAGACAGGATCTGTACATTACATGAATATAGACACAGGACTGGATAATCCAACCATCATTAAAGAGACCAGAGACAGGATTGTACATTAACTGAATATAGACACAGGAACTGGATAATCCAACCATCATTATAAGAGACCAGAGACAGGATCTGTACATTATACTGAATATAGACACAGGAAGGAATCCAACCATCATTATAAGAGACCAGAGAAGGATCTGTACATTATACTGAATATAGACACAGGAACTGGATAATCCAACCATCATTATATAGAGACCAGAGACAGGATCTGTACATTACTGAATATAGACACAGGAACTGGATAATCCAACCATCATTATATAGAGACAGAGACAGGATCTGTACATTATACTGAAATAGACACAGGAACTGGATAATCCAACCATCATTATATAGAGACCAGAGACAGGATCTGTACATTATACTGAATATAGACCCAGGAACTGGATAATCCAACCATATTATATAGAGACCAGAGACAGGATCTGTACATTATACTGAATATAGACACAGGAACTGGATAATCCAACCGTCATTATATAGAGACCAGAGACAGGATCTGTACATTTACTGAATATAGACACAGGACTGGATAATCCAACACATATATAGAGACCAGAGAGGATCTGTACATTATACTGAATATAGAACAGGAACTGGATAATCCAACCATCATTATATAGAGACCAGAGACAGGATCTGTACATTATACTGAATATAGACAAAGGACTGGATAATCCAACCATCATTATATAGAGACCCGAGAGAGATCTGTACATTACACTGAATATAGACAGGAACTGGATAATCCAACCATCATTATATAGAGACCAGAGACAGGATCTGTACATTATACTGAATATAGACACAGGAACTGGATAATCCAACCATCATTATATAGAGACCAGAGACAGGATCTGTACATTACTGATATAGACACAGGAACTGGATAATCCAACCCTCATTATATAGAGACCAGAGAAGGATCTGTACATATACTGAATATAGACACAGGAACTGGATAATCCAACCATCATTATATAGAGACCAGGACAGGATCTGTACATTATACTGAATAGAACACAGGAACTGGATAATCCAACCATCATTATAGAGACCGAGAGAGGATCTGTAACATATACTGAATATAGACACAGGAACTGGATAATCCAACCATCATTATATAGAGACCAGAGAGAAGGATCTGTACATTATACTGAATATAGACACAGGAACTGGATAATCCAACCATCATTATATAGAGACCAGAGACAGGATCTGTACATTATACTGAATAGACACAGGAACTGGATAATCCAACCATCATTATATAGAGACCAGAGACAGGATCTGTACATTATACTGAATATAGACACAGGAACTGGATAATCCAACCATCATTATATAGAGACCAGAGACAGGATCTGTACATTATACTGAATATAGAACAGGAACTGGTAATCCCCCATCATTATATAGAGACCAGAGACAGGATCTGTACATTATACTGAATATAGACACAGGAACTGGATATCCAACCATCTTATATAGAGACCAGAGACAGGATCTGTACATTATACTGAATATAGACACAGGAACTGGATAATCCAACCATCATTATATAGAGACCAGAGACAGGATCTGTACATTACACTGAATATAGACACAGGAACTGGATAATCCAACCATCATATATAGAGACCAGAGAAGGATCTGTACATTAACTGAATATAGACACAGGAACTGGATAATCCAACCATCATATATAGAGAACCAGAGACAGGATCTGTACATTATACTGAATATAGACACAGGAACTGGATAATCCAACCATCATTATATAGAGACCAGAGACAGGATCTGTACATTTACTGAATATAGACACAGGAACTGGATAATCCAACATCATTATATAGAGACCAGAGACAGGATCTGTACATATACTGAATATAGACACAGGAACTGGATAATCCAACCATATTATATAGAGACCAGAAGAGGATCTGTACATTTACTGAATATAGACACAGGAACTGGATAATCCAACCATCATTATATAGAGACCAGAGACAGGATCTGTACATTATACTGAATATAGACACAGGAACTGGATAATCCAACCATCATTATATAGAGACCGAGAGGGATCTGTACATTTACTGAATATAGACACAGGAACTGGATAATCCAACCATCATTATATAGAGACCAGAGACAGGATCTGTACATTATACTGAATATAGACACAGGAACTGGATATCCAACCATCATTATATAGAGACCAGAGAGCAGGATCTGTACTATACATGAATATAGACACAGGAACTGGATAATCCAACCATCATTATATAGAGACCAGAGAAGGATCTGTACATTATACTGAATATAGACACAGGAACTGGATAATCCAACCATCATTATATAGAGACCAAGAGACAGATCTGTACATTACATGAATTAGACACAGGAACTGGATAATCCAACATCATTATATAGAGACCAGAGACAGAGATCTGTACATTATACTGATAAGACACAGGAACTGGATAATCCAACATCATTATATAGAGACCAGAGACAGGATCTGTACTTATACTGAATATAGACACAGGAACTGGATAATCCAACCATCATTATATAGAGACCAGAGACAGGATCTGTACATTATACTGAATATAGACAAGGAACTGATAATCCAACCTCATTATATAGAGACCAGAGACGGATCTGTACATTATACTGAATATAGACACAGGAACTGGATAATCCAACCTCATATATAGAGACCAGAGACAGGATCTGTACATTATATGAATATAGACACAGGAACTGGATAATCCAACCTCATTATATAGAGACCAGAGAAGGATCTGTACATTATACTGAATATAGACACAGGAACTGGAATCCAACCATCATTATATAGAGACCAGAGAAGGATCTGTACTTATACTGAATATAGACACAGGAACTGGATAATCCAACCATCATTATATAGAGCAAGAGAAGGATCTGTACATATACTGATATAGACACAGGAACTGGATAATCCAACCATCATTATAGAGACCAGAGACAGGATCTGTACATTATACTGAATATAGACACAGGAACTGGATAATCCAACCATCATTATATAGAGACCGAGAGAGGATCTGTACATTATACTGAATATAGCACGGAACTGGATAATCCAACCTCATTATATAGAGACCAGAGACAGGATCTGTACATTATAACTGAATATAGACACAGGAACTGATAATCAACCTCATTATATAGAGACCAGAGAAGGATCTGTACATTAACTGATATAGACACAGGAACTGGATAATCCAACCTCATTATATAGAGACAGAGACAGGATCTGTACATTACTGAATATAGACAGGAACTGGATAATCCAACCATCATTATATAGAGACCAGAGAAGGATCTGTACATTATACTGAATATAGACACAGGAACTGGTAATCCAACCTCATTATATAGAGACCAGAGACAGGATCTGTACATTATACTGAATATAGACACAGGAACTGGATAATCCAACGTATTATATAGAGACCAGAGACAGGATCTGTACATTATACTGAATTAGACACAGAAACTGGATAATCCAACCATCATTATATAGAGACCAGAGAAGGATCTGTACATATACTGAATATAGACACAAGAACTGGAAATCCAACCATCATTATATAGAGACCAGAGAAGGATCTGTACATTATACTGAATATAGACACAGGAACTGGATAATCCAACCTCATTATATAGAGACCAGAGACAGGATCTGTACATTACTGAATATAGACACAGGAACTGGATAATCCAACCATCATTATATAGAGACCAGAGAAGGATTGTACATATACTGAATATAGACACAGGAACTGGATAACCAACCTCATTATATAAGACCAGAGACAGGATCTGTCATTATACTGAATATAGACACAGGAACTGGATAATCCAACGTCATTATATAGAGACCAGAGACAGGATCTGTACATTATACTGAATATAGACACAGGAACTGGATAATCCAACCATCATTATATAGAGACCAGAGAGAGATCTGTACATTATACTGAATATAGACACAGAACTGGATATCCAACCATCATTATATAGAGACCAGAGACAGGATCTGTACATTTACTGAATATAGACACAGGAACTGGATAATCCAACCATCATTATATAGAGACCAGAGAGAGATCTGTACATTACATGAATATAGACACAGAACTGGATAATCCAACCATCATTATATAGAGACCAGAGACAGGATCTGTACATTAACTGAATATAGACCAGGAACTGGATAATCCAACCATCATTATATAGAGACCAGAGAAGGATCTGTACATATACTGAATATAGACACAGGAACTGGATAATCCAACCATCATTATATAGAGACCAGAGACAGGATCTGTACATTATACTGAATATAGACACAGGAACTGGATAATCCAACCATCATTATATAGAGACCAGAGAAGGTCTGTACATTATACTGAATATAGACACAGGAACTGGATAATCCAACCATCATTATATAGAGACCAGAGACAGGATCTGTACATTATACTGAATATAGACACAGGAACTGGATATCCAACCATCATTATATAGAGACCAGAGACAGGATCTGTACATTATACTGAATAAGACACAGGAACTGGATAATCAACCTCATACTGATATAGGACACAGAACTGGATAATCCAACCATCATTATATAGAGACCGAGAACAGGATCTGTTACATTACACTGAATATAGACACAGGAACTGGTAATCCAACATCATTATATAGAGACCAGGAGAGGATCTGTACATTAACTGAATAGTCGACACAAAGGGGCGGAACTGGATAATCCAACCATCATTATATAGAGACCAGAGACAGGATCTGTACATTATAACTGAATATAGACACAGGAACTGGATAATCCAACCGTCATATATAGAGACCAGAGAGGATCTGTACCTTATCACTGAATATAGACACAGAACTGGATATCCACTCATTATATAGAGACAGAGAGACAGACAGGATCTCTGTACATATACTGAATATAACACAGGAACTGGTAATCCAACCGTCATTATATAAGACCAAGAGACAGATCTGTACATTAACTGAATATGACACAGGAACTGGATAATCCAACCGTCATTATACTAGAGACCAGAGACAGGATCTGTACATTATACTGAATATAGTACACAGAATGGATAATCCACCCGTCATATATAGAGCCAGAGACAGAGACAGGATCTACATTACTGAATATAGACACAGGACTGGATAATCCACCTCATTATATAGAGACCAAGACAGGATCTGTACATTTCACTGATATAAGACACAGGAACTGGATAATCCAACCATTTGTCATTATATAGAGACCAGAGAACAGGATATCTGTACATTATACTGAATAAGACACAGAACTGATAAATCCAACCAGTCATTATAGAGACCAGAGACATGATCTGTACATATACTGAATATAGCACCAGAACTGGATAATCCAACACTCATTATATAGAGACCAGAGGACAGATCTGTACATTACTGAATATAGACACAGGAACTGGATAATCCAACCGTCATTATATAGAGACCAGAGACAGAGATCTGTACATTATACTGAATATAGACACAGGAACTGGATAATCCAACCGTCATTATATGAGACCAGAGACAGGATCTTACATTATACTGAATATAGACACAGGAACTGGATATCCAACCGTCATTATATAAGAACCCGAGAAGGAGTCTGTACATTACACTGAATATAGACAAACCGGAACGGATAATCACCGTCATTATATAGAGACCAGAGACAGGATCTGTACATTACTGAATATAGACACAGGAACGGATAATCCAACCATCATTATATAGAGACCAGAGACAGGATTGTACATTATACTAATATAGACACAGGAACTGGATAATCCAACCGTCTTATATAGAGACCAGAGACAGGATCTTACATTATACTGAATATAGACACAGGAACTGAGTAATCCAACCGTCATTATATAGAGACCAGAACAGGACCTGTACATTATACTGAATAAGACACAGGAACTGGATAATCCAACCGTCATATTAGAGACCAGAGACAGGATCTGTACATTATACTGAATATAGGACACAGGAACTGGATAATCCAACCTCATTATATAGAGACCAGAGCAGGATCTGTACATTACACTGAAGATAGACAACAGGAACTGGATAATCCAACATCATTATATAGAGACCAGAGACAGGATCTGTACATTACACTGAATATAGACACAGGAACTGGATAATCCAACCAGTCATTATATAGAGACCAGAGACAGGATCTGTACATTACTACTAATATAGACACAGAACTGGATAAATCCAACCGTCATATATAGAGACCAGAGACAGGATCTGTACATTACACTGATATAGACACAGGAACTGGATAATCAACCGTCATTATATAGAGACCAGAGAGGATCTGTACATATACTGAATATAGACACAGGACGTGATAATCCACCATCATTATATAGAGACCAGAGAGAGGATCTGTACATATACTGAATATAGACACAGGAACTGGATAATCCAACCGTCATTATATAGAGACCAGAAGGATCTGTACATTATACTGAATATAGACCAGGAACTGGATAATCCACGTCATTATTATAGAGACCAGAGACAGGATCTGTACATTATACTGAATTAGACACAGGAACTGATAATCCAACCGTCATTATAGAGAGACCAGAGACAGGATCTGTACATTAATGAATATAGAACAGGAACTGGATAATCCACCATCATTATATAGAGACCAAGACAGATCTGTACTATTACTGAATAACACCGAACTGATAATCCAACCATCATGATATAAGACCAGAGAAGATCTGTACATTATACTGAATATAGACACAGGAACTGGATAATCCAACCATTCATATAGAGACCAGGACAGGATTGTACATATACTGAATATAGACACAGGAACTGGATAATCCAACCGTCATTATATAGAGACCAGAGAGCAGGATTGTACATTATACTGAATATAGACACAGGAACTGGATAATCCAACCGTCATTATATAGAGACCAGAGACGGATCTGTTACTATACACTGAATATAGGACACAGGAACTGGATAAATCCAACCATCATTATATAGAGACCAAGACAGGATCTGTACATTAACTGATAAACACGGAACTGGATAATCCAACCGTCATTATATAGAGACCAGAGACAGGATCTGACATTATACTGAATATAGACACAGGAACTGGATATCCAACCGATCATATATAGAAGACCAGAGACAGACTGTACATATAACTGAATCTATAGAACAGGGACTGGTAATCCAACCGTCGTATATAGAGACCAGAGACAGGAATCTGTACATTATACTGAATATAGACACAGGAACTGATATCCAACCGTCATTATATAGAGACCAGAGACAGGATCTGTAACATTACACGAAATGACACAGAATGGATAATCCAACGTCATTATATAGGGACCAGAGACAGGATCTGTACATATACTGAAGATTAGACACCAGGAACTGGATAATCCAACCGTCATTATATAGAGACCAGAGACAGGATCTGTACATTATCACTGAATATGACAAGGACTGGATAATCCAACCGTCATTATATAGAGACAGAGACAGGATCTGTACATTATACTGAATATAGACACAGGACTGGATAATCCAACCGTCATTATATAGAGACCAGAGACAGGATCTGTACCATTATACTGAACGATAGACCACAGGAACTGGATAATCCAACAACCGTCATTATATAGAGACCAGAGACAGGATCTGTACATTATAACTGAATATAGACACAGGAACTGGATAATCCAACCATCATTATAGAGACCGAGACAGGTATCTGTACATTATACTGAATATAGACACAGGAACTGGTAATCCAACCGATCCATTATATAGAGACCAGAGACAGGATCTTACATTAACTGAATATAGAACAGGAACTGGATAATCCACCATCATTATATAGAGACCAGAGACAGGATCTGTACATTATACTGAATATAGGACACAAGGAACTGGATAATCCAACCATCATTATATAGAGACCCAGAGACAGGATCTGTACATTATACTGAATATAGACACAGGAACTGGATAATCACAACCAGTCATTATATAGAGACCAGAGACAGGATCTGTACATTATACTGATATAGACACAGGAACTGGATAATCCAACCAGTCATATATTAGAGACCAGAGACAGGATCTGTACATTATACTGAATAATAGACACAGGAACTGGATATCCACCATCATTAATAGAGGACCAGAGACAGGACTGTACATTATACTGAATATAGACACAGGAACTGGATAATCCAACCCTCATTATATAGAGACAGAGGACGAGGATCTGTACATATACTGAATATAGACACAGGAACTGGATAATCCAACCGTCATTATATAGAGACCAGAGACAGATCTGTTACATTATACTGAATATGATACACAGGAACTGGATAATCCAACCGTCATTATATAGAGACGAGACAGGATCTGTAATCTATGAATTAGACACAGGACTGGATAATCCACATCTTATATAGAGCCAGAAGAGGATCTGACATATACTGAATATAGACACAGGAACTGGATCATCCAACCGTCATTATATAGAGACGAGACAGATGCTGTACATTAACTGAATATAGACACAGGAACGGATAATCCAACGTCATATATAGAGACCAGAGACAGGATTGTACTATACTGAATATAGACACAGGAACTGGATAATCCAACCATCATTATATAGAGACCAGAGACAGGATCTGTACATTATACTGAATATAGGACACAGGACTGGATAATCCAACCATCATTATATAGAGACCAGAAGAGGATCTGTACATTATACTGAATATAGACACAGGAACTGGATAATCCAAACCGTCATTATATAGAGACCAGAGACAGGATCTGTACATTATACTGAATATAGACACAGGAACTGATAATCCAACCAGTCATTATATAGAGACCAGAGACAGGATCTGTACATTATACTGAATATAGACACAGGAACTGATAATCCAACCATCATTATATAGAGACCAGAGACAGGATCTGTGACTTATACTAATATAGGACACAGGAACTGGATAATCCAACCTAGCTTATATAGAGACCAGAAGACAGGATCTGTACATATTACTGATTAGACACAGGAACTGGAAACAACCAACTTTATAAGACCAGAGACGGACTGTAATTATACTGAATTAGACACAGGAACTGGATAATCCAACCATCATTATATAGAGACCAGAGACAGGATCTGACATTACACTGAATATAGACACAGGAAACTGGATAATCAACCATCATTATATAGAGACCAGAGACAGGTCTGACTTAACTGAATATAACACAGGAACTGGATAATCCAACCGTCATTATATAGAGACCAGAGACAGGGATCTGTCATTATACTGAATATAGACACGGAACTGGATAATCAACCGTCATTATATAGAGACCAGAGAAGGATATGTACATTATATGAATATAGACACAGGAACTGGATAATCAAACCCGATCATTATATAGAGACCAGAGACGAGGATCTGTACATTAACTGAATATAGACACAGGAACTGGATAATCCAACCGTCATTATATAGAGACCAGAGACCAGGATCTGTACTTACACTGAAATAGACCAGGAACTGGATAATCCAACATCATCATTATATAGAGACCAGAGACAGGATCTGTACATTATACTGAATATAACACAGAACTGGATAATCCAACCGTCATTAATAGAGACCAGGAGACAGGATCTGTACATTATACTGAATATAGCACAGAACTGGATAATCCAACCATCATTATATAGAGACCAGAGACGGATCTGTCATTACACTAATATAGACACAGGAACTGGGATAATCCAACCGTCATTATATAGAGACCAGAGAGAGGATCTGTACATTATACTGAATATAGACACAGGAACTGGATAATCCAACCGCATTATATAGAGACCAGAGACAGGATCTGTACATTATACTGAATATAGACACAGGAACGGATAATCCAACCGATCATTATATAGAGACCAGAAGACAGGATCTGTACATTACTGATATAGACACAGGAACTGGATAATCCAACCGTCATTATATAGAGACCGAGACAGGATCTGTACATTATACTGAATATAGACACAGGAACTGGATAATCCAACCGTCATTATATAGAGACCAGAGACAGGATCTGTACATTACACTGATATAGACACAGGAACTGGATAATCCAACCGTCATTATATAGAGCCAGAGGACAGGATCTGTACATTACAATATAGACACAGGACACTGGATGTAATCCAACGTACATTATATAGAGACCAGAGACAGGATCTGTACATTATACTGAATATAGACACAGGAACTGGATAATCCAACCGTCATTATATAGAGACCAGAGACAGGATCTGTACCTTATACTGAATATAGACCAGGAATGGATAACCAACCGTCATTATAAGAGACCAAGAGAGGATTGTACAATTATGAATATAGACACAGGAACTGGTAATCCAACCATCATTATATAGAGACCAGAGACGGATCTGTACATTATACTGAATATAGACACAGGAACGGATAATCCAACCATCATTAATAGAGACCAAGAGAGGATCTGTACATTATACTGAATATAGACACAGAGAACTGGATATCCAACCATCATTATATAGAGACCAGAGGACAGGATCTGTACATTACATGAATATAGACACAGGAACTGGATAATCCAACCATCATTATAGAGACCAGAGAGAGGATCTGTACATTACACTGATATAGACAACAGGAACTGGATAATCCAACCATCATTATATAGAGACAGAGACAGGATCTGTTTATACACTGAATATAGACACAGGAACTGGATAACCAACATCATTATATAGAGACCAGAGACAGGATCTGTACATTATAACTGAATATAGACACAGGAACTGGATAATCCAACCGTCATATATAGAGACCAGAGACAGGATCTGTACATTACACTGAATAAGACACAGGAAACTGGATAATCCAACCAGTCATTTATAGAGACCAGAGACAGGATCTGTACATTACACTGAATATAGACACAGGACTGGATAATCCAACCGTATTTATAGAGACCAGAGACAGGATCTGTACATTACACTTGAATTTAGACACAGGAACTGGATAATCCAACCGTCATTATATAGAGACCAGAGACAGGATCTGTCATTATACTGAATATAGACACAGGAACTGGATAATCCAACCGTCATTATAGAGACCAGAGAGCAGGATCTGTACATTATACTGAATATAGTACAGGAATGGATAATCCACCGTCATTAATAGAGACCAGAGACAGGATCTGTACATTATATGAATATGACACAGGAAATGGATAATCCAACTCATTATATAGAGACCAGAGACAGGATCTGTACATTACAGAATATAGAAAAGGAACGGATAATCCAACCGTCATTATATAGAGACCAGAGACAGGATCTGTACCATTATACTGACTATAGAACCAGGAACTGATAATCCAACCGTCATTATAGAGACAGAGACCAGGATCTGTACATTATATAACATACACAGGAACTGGATAATCCACTCATTATAGAGACCAGAGACAGGATCTGACATTACAGGAAATAGACACAGGAACTGGATATCCACGTCATTATAAGAGACCAGAGACAGGATCTGTACATTATACTGAATATAGACACAGGAACGGATAGTAAGAACAGGATCGTATCACTCGTAAATATACACAGAGACATATACGAGACCAACCATCTTTAAGTTAGGACCAATGAGCAGTCTGTACATTAGAGATGTAGAACTGGTATATCCAACCTCATTATATATAGAGACCAGAGACCAGGGACTCTCCGTACATTATACTGAATATAGACACAGGAACTGATAATCCAACCGTCATTATATAGAGACCAGAGACAGGGATCTGTACATTATACTGATATAGAAACTGGACACTCAGCCAGAACCCTCACTGGTATTGTAATTCCGAGCATTCTGGATTCACCATCACACTTATAGAGACCAGAGACAGGATCTGTACATTATACTGAATATAGACACAGGAACTGGATAATCCAACCGTCTTTATAGAGACCAGAGACAGGATCGTGTACATTAACTGAAATATAGACACAGGAACGTAATCCAACCGTCATATATAGAGGACCAGAGACAGGATCTGTACATTATACTGAATATAGACACAGGAACTGGATAATCCAACCGTCATTATATAGAGACCAGAGCGGATCTGTACATTATACTGAATATAGACACAGGAACTGGATATCAACCGTCATTTATAGAGACCAGAGAGAAGGATCTGTACATTAACTGAATATAGACACAGGAACTGGATATCCACCATCATTATATAGAGACCAGAGAGAGGATCTGTACATATACTGAATATAGACACAGGACTGGATAATCCAACCGTCATTATATAGAGACCAGAGACAGGATCTGTACATTACACTGAATATAGAACAGGAACTGGATAATCCAACCATCCATTATATAGAGACCAGAGACAGATTCTGTACATATCACTGAATATAGACACAGGAACTGGATAATCCAACCGTCATTATATAGAGACCAGAGACAGGAATCTGTACATTATAACTGAATATAGACACAGGAACTGATAATCCAACCGTCATTATATAGAGACCAGAGACAGGATCTGTACATGTACACTGAATATAGACCAGGAACTGGATAATCCAACCGTCATTATATAGGACCAGAGACAGGATGTAACATTGTACTAATATGACACAGGAACTGGATAATCCAAACGTCATTATATAGAGACCAGAGAGAGGATCTGTAACATTACAATGAATATAGACACAGGAACTGGATAATCCAACCGTCATTATATAGAGACCAGAGACAGGATCTGTTACATTATACTGAATTATGAGACACAGGAAATGGATAATCAAACCATCATTAATAGAGACCAGAGACAGGATCTGTAAATTATACTGAATTAGACACAGGAACTGGATAATCAAACCATATATATAGAGACCAGAGACAGGATCTGTACATTATACTGAATATAGACACAGGAACTGGACAATCCAACCATCTTATATAGAGACCAGAGACAGGATCGTACATTATATGAATATAGACACGGGACTGGATAATCCAACGTCATTATATAGAGACCAGAGACAGGATCTGTACATACACTGAATATAGACAAGGAAAATGGATAATCCAAACCGTCATATATAGAGACCAGCGACAGGATCTGTACATTACACTGAATATAGACACAGGAACTGGATAATCCAACCGTCATTATATAGAGACCAGAGACAGGATCTGGTACATTACCACGAATAGAGACCAGGAACTGGATAATCCAACCATCATTTATAGAGACCAGAGACAGGATCTGTACATAACTGAATATAGACACAGGAAACTGGCATAATCCCAACCATCATTATTATAGAGACCAGAGACAGGATCTGTACATACACTGAATATAGACACAGGAACTGGATAATCCAACCGTCATTATATAGAGACCAGAGACAGGATCTGTACATTACATGAATATAGACACGAGAACTGGATAATCCAACCGTCATTTATTAGAGACCAGAGAGAGGATCTGTACATTAACTGAATATAGACACAGGGACTGGATAATCCAACCGTATATATAGAGACCAGAGAAGGATCTGTACTTATTACTGAATATAGACACAGGAACTGGATAATCCAACCGTCATTATATAGAGCCAGAGACGATCTGTACATTATACTGAATATGACAAAGAACTGGATAATCCAACCATCATTATATAGAGACCAGAGACAGGATCTGTACATTATACGTGAATATAGACACAGAACGGATAATCCAACCATCATTATATGAGACCAGAGACAGGATCGTACATTATACTGAATATGACACAGGAACTGGAATCCCCACATTATATAGAGACAGAGACAGGATCTGTAATTATACTGAATATAGACAGGAACTGGATAATCCAACCAGTCATTATAGGACCGAGACGGATCTGTACATATACTGAATATAGACACAGGAACTGGATAATCCAACCGTCCTTATATAGAGACAGAGGACAGGATCTGTACTACACTGAATATAGACACAGGAACGGATAATCCAACCGTCATTAATAGAGACCAGAGACAGAGCGATCGGTACATTATACGGGAATATAGACACAGGAACGGATAACCAACCATCATTATATAGAGACCAGAGACAGGATCTACATTATACTGAATATAGACACAGAACTGGATAATCCACCATTTTATAGGACCAGAGAGGATTGTACATTATACTGAATATAGACACAGAACTGGATATCAACCGTCTATAAGAGACCAGAGAGAGGATCTGTACATTTATCTGAATATAGACACAGGATGGATTAATCCAACATCATATATAGAGACCAGAGAAAGGATCTGTAATTATACTGATATAGACACAGGAACTGGATAATTCCAACCATCATTATTATAGGACCAGAGACAGGATCTGTACATATACTGAATATAGACACAGACTGGATAATCCAACCATCATTATAACGAGACCAGAGAGAGGATCTGTTACATTATACTGAATATAGAACAGGAACTGGATAATCCAACTCATTATATAGAGACCCGAGAGGAATCTGTACATTAGACGAAGATAGACACAGACTGGATAATCCAACCATCATTTATAAGACCAAGACGGATCTGTACTTTACTGAATATAGACAAAGGAACTGGATAATCCAACCTCATTATATAGAGACCAGAGGAACGGATCTGTTACATTATAATGAATATAGAAACAGGAACGGGATAATCCAACCGTCATATATAAGAGACCGAGACAGGATCTGTACATTATACTGAATATAGACACAGGAACTGGATATCCACCCTCATTATATAGAGACCAGAGGACAGGATCTTACATTATACTGAATATAGACACAGGAAACTGGGGTAATCCAACCTCATTATATAGAGACCAGAGACAGGCTCTGTAACATTATACTGAATATAGACACAGGAATGGATAATCCAAACCGTCATTATATAGGGACCAGAGGACAGGATCTGTACATTATACTGAATATAGACACAGGAACTGGTAATCCAACCGTCATTATATAGAGACCAGAGGACAGGATCGTACATTAACTGAATAGACACAGGAACTGGATAATCCAACCGTCATTATATAGAGCCAGAGACAGGATCTGTACATTATACTGAATAAGACACAGGAATGGATAATCCAACCGTCATTATAGAGACCAGAGAAGGATCTGTACCATTATACTGAATATAGACACAGGAACTGATAATCCAACATCATTATATAGAGACCAGAGAAGGGATCTGTACATAGACACGAATAATAGACACAAGGAACGGATAATCCAACCATCATTATCTAGAGACCAGAGAGAGGATCTGTACATTCGACACTGAGAGAAGACACAGTTGAACTGGTTAATCCAACCGTCATTATATAGAGACCAGAGGACAGGGATCTGTACAATTACACTGAATATAGACACAGAACTGGATAATCCAACCATCATTATATAGAGACCAGAGAGAGGATTGATACATTATACTGAATATAGACACAGGAACTGGATAATCCAAACCATCATTATATAGAGACCAGAGAGAGATTGTACATTACACTGAATATAGACACAGGAACTGGATAATCCAACCTCATTATTAGAGACCAGAGACAGGATCTGTACTACACTGAATATGACAAAGGAACTGGATAATCCAACGTCATTATATAGAGACCAGAGACAGGATCTGTACATTATACTGAATATAGACACAGGAACTGGATATCCAACCATTCATTATATAGAGACCAGAGACAGGTCTGTACATATACTGAATATAGACAACAGGAACTGGGATAATTCAACCATCATTATATAGAGACCAGAGACAGGATCTGTACATTATACTGAATATAGACACAGGAACTGGTAATCCAACCGTCATTAATAGAGACCAGAGACAGGATCTGTACATTATACTGAATATAGACACAGGAAACTGGATAATCAACCGTCATTATATAGAGACCAGAGACAGGATCTGTACATTTATACATGAATATAGGACACAGGAACTGGATAATCCAACCATCTTATATAGAGACCAGAGAGAGGATATGTTACATTATACGTGAATATATACACAGGAACTGGATAAATCCAACATCATTATATAGAGGACCAGAGACGGATCTGTAACATACACTGAATATAGACACAGGAACTGGATAATCCAACCACATTTATATAGAGACCAGAGACAGGATCTGTAATTATACTGAATATAGACACAGGAATGGAAATCCAACCATCACCCTTATATAGAGACCAGAGAGAGGATCTGTACATTATACTGAATATGACACAGGAACTGGATAATCCAACCATCATTATATAGAGACCAGAGACAGGATCTGTACATTGATATGAAATAGACACAGGAACTGGATAATCCAACCATCATTATATAGAGACCAGAGACAGGATCTGTACATTGACTGAATATAGACACAGGAACTGGATAATCCAACCATCATTAGATAGAGACCAGAGGACAGGATCTGTACATTACACTGAATATAGACACAGGAACTGGATAATCCACCGTCATTATATAGAGACCAGAGAGAGGGATCTGTACAGTGTACTGAATATAGACACAGGAACTGGATAATCCAACCATCATTATATAGAGACCAGGACAGGATCGTACATTATACTGAATATAGACACAGGAACTGGAATACAACCAATCATTCATATAGAGACCAGAGACAGGATCTTTACATATATGAATTTAGACACAGGAATGGATAATCCAACCATCATTATATAGAGACCAGAGCGGATCTGTACATTATACTGAATATAGACACAGGAACTGGATATCAACCATATTATATAGAGACCAGAGACAGGATCTGTACATTATACGAAATAGACACAGAACTGGATAATCCAACCGTCTTATATAGAGACCAGAGAGAGGATCTGTACATTATACTGAATATAGACACAGGACACGGATAATCCAACCGTCATTATATAGAGACCAGGACAGGATCTGTACATTACACTGAATATAGACACAGGAATGGGTAAATCAACGTCATTATATAGAGACCAGAGGACAGGATCTGTACATATTACTGAATATAGACACAGGAAACTGGATAATCCAACCGTCATTATTAGAGACCAGAGACGGAATGTACATTACACTGAATATAGACACAGGAACGGATTAATCCAACCATCATTATATGAGACCAGAGACAGGATGTACATTATACTGATATAGACACAGGAACTGGAAAATCCAACCGTCATTATATAGAGACCAGAGACAGGATCTGTACATTATACTGAATATAGACACAGGAACGTTAATCCAAACAGTCATTATATAGAGCGAGACAGGATCTGTACATTATACTGAATATAGACACAGGAACTGGATAATCCAACCGTCATTATATAGAGACCAGAGACAGGATCTGTACATTATACTGAATATAGACACAGGAACTGGATAATCCAACCGTCATTATATAGAGACCAAGGGACAGGATCTTGTACATTATACTGAATATGACACAGGGACATGGTAATCCAACCATCATATATAAGACAGACAGAGAGAGGATTGACATTCTAATGAATAGAGAACAGGAACTGTATAATCCAACCATCATTATATAGAGACCAGAGAGAGGATCTGTACATTACACTGAATATAGACACAGGAACGATGAATCCAACCATCATTTATTAGAGACCAGAGAGAGGATCTGTAACTTACAACTGAATATGACACAGGAACTGGTATAATCCAACCATCATTATTAGAGACCAGAGACAGGATCTGTACATTATACTGAATATAGACACAGGACTGGTAATCCAACCTCATTTATAGAGACCAGAGACAGGATCTGTAACATTATACTGAATATAGAACAGGAACTGGATAATCCAACCATCATTATTATAGAGACCAGAGAAGGATCTGTACAATATGAATATAGATACAGGGACTGATAATCCAACCTCATATATAGAGACCGAGACAGGTCTGTACATTATACTGAATATAGATACGGGACTGGATAATCCAACCTCATTATATAGAGACCAGAGACAGGACTGTACATTATACTGAATATAGACACAGGAACTTGGATATCCACCATCATTTATATGAGACCAGAGACAGGATCTGTACATTAACTGAATAAGACACAGGGACGGGATAATCCAACCATCATTATATAGAGACCAGAGACAGGACTGTACATTACATACTGAATATAGACACAGGATGGATAATCCAAACCATCATTATATAGAGACCAGAGACAGGATCTGTACATTACACTGGATATAGACACAGGGACTGGATAATCCAACCATCATTATAAGAGACAGAGACAGGATCTGTACATTACACTGAATATAGACACAGGGAACTGGATAATCCCAACCATCATTATATAGAGACCAAGACAGGATCTGTACATTACATGAATATAGACAAAGGATATGGATAATCAACAATCATTATATAGAGACAAGAGAGAGGATCTGTACATACACTGAATATAGACACAGGAACTGGATAATCCAACCGTCATGATATAGAGCCAGAGAGAGGATCTGTACATTATACTGAATATAGACACAGGAACTGGATAATCCAACCGTCATTTTAGAGAGACCAGAGACAGGATCTGTACATTACACGAATATAGCACAAGGAACTGGATAATCCAACCCGTCATTATATAGGAGACCAGCGACGAGGACAGGATCGTACATACACTGAATAGTAGAACAGGAACTGGATAATCCAACGTCATTTATATAGAGACCAGAGACAGGATCTGTACATTATACTGAATATAGACACAGGAACTGGATAATTCCAACCGTCATAATAGAGACCGAGGACAGGATCTGTACATTTACTGAATGATAGACACAGGAACTCGGATAACCAACCGTCATTATATAGAGACCAGAGACAGGATCTGCCTACTTATACTGAATATAGACACAGGAATGCGATAATCCAAAAACCTACATTAATAAGACCAGAGACACGGATCTGTACATTATACTGAAATAGACACAGGTACTGGATAATCCACCCGTCATTATATAGAGACCAGAGAGAGGATATGTAATTATAGAATATAGGACACAGGAACTGGATAATCCAACCGTTCATTAATAGAGACCGCGAGAGGATCCTGTAAATTATATGAATATAGAACAGGAACTGGATAATTTCCAACCGTCGATTATATAGAGACAGAGCAGAGATCTGTACATTTATGAATATAGACACCGGAACACGGATAATCCAACCATCATTATATAGAGGACCGAGAGGAGAGAGGATCTTCTGACATTACAATGAATATAGACACAGGAAATGGATAATCCAACATCATTATATAGAGACCAGGGAGACAGAATGTACATTCACTGAATATAGACAAGGAACTGGGAAATCCAACCGTATTATATAGCAGACCAGAGACCGGATCTGTACATTACATGAAAATAGACACAGGAACTGGATAATCAACCGTCATTATATAGGGACCAGAGACAGGATCTGTACATTACACTGAAATATAGACACAGCGACAGGATTATCCAACCGTTCATTATATAAGACCCAGAGACAGGATCTGCTACATTCACATGAATATAGACACAGGAACAAGGATAATCCAACCGTCAATTATATAGAGACCAGAGACAGGATACTGTACATAAACTGAATATAGGACACAGGAATGATAATCCAACCGTCTTAATAGAGGGACCAGGACAGGATCTGTACATTACAATGAATATAAGACACGGAACGGATAATCAACCATATATATAGAGAACCAGAGACAGGATCTGTACATTACACTGAATATAGAAAACAGAAACTGGATAATCCAACCATCATATATAGAGACAGAGACAGGATCTGTAATTATACTGATATAGACACAGGAAATGGATATCCAACACATTTATATAGAGACCAGAGACAGGATCGGTAACATTACATGAATATAGACATCAGGAATGGATTAATCCAACCATCATTATATAGAGACCAGAGACAGGTGATCGTAAGTACATGAATATAGAACACAGGAACTGGATAATCCAAACCGTCATTATATAGAGACCAGATCACAGGATCTGTACATTATATGAATCTAGACACAGGAACTGGATAATCCAACCGGTATTTATACGAGACCAGAGACGATTCTGCTACCATTACATGAATATAGACAAGGAACTGGATAATCCAACAGTCATTATATAGAGACCAGAGACAGGATCTGCTACATTACTGAATATAGAACCCAGGAACTGGATAATCCAACCGTCATTATATAGAGACCGAGACAGGATCTGCTACATTTACTGAATATAGACACAGGAACGGATAATTCCACACCATCATATTAGAGACCAGAGACAGATCTGCTAAATTTATACTGAATATAGACACAGGAAGGATAATCCCCAACCGTCATTATATAGAGACCAGAGACAGGATCTGTAAACTTATACGACATATAGACACAGGAATGGATAATCCAAACCGTTCCAGTATATAGAGACCAGAGACAGGATCTGTACATTATAGAATTATTAGAACAGGAACTGGATTAATCCAACGTCATTAATATAGAGACCGAGAGAACAGGATCTGTACATTATACGAATATAGACACAGGAAACTGTGGTAATCCAAACCGTCATTATAAGAGACCAGAGGACAGATCGTACAGTAACACTGAATATAGACACAGGAACTGGATAAGTCCAAACCGTCATATATAGAGCCAGAGGACAGGATCTGTACATTATACTGAATATAGACACAGGGAACTGGATAATACCAACTCGTCATTATAAGAGACCAGAGACAGGATCTGTACATTATACTGAATATAGACCACAGGAAATGGTAATCCAACCGTCATTATATAGAGACCAGAGACAGATCTGTACATTATACTGAATATAGACACAGGAACTGGATAATCCAACGTCATTATATAGAGACCAGAGACAGGATCTGTTACTTATACTGAATATAGACACAGGAACTGGATAATCCAACCATCAATCTATATAGAGACCAGAGACAGGATACTGTACATGATACTGAATATAGACACAGGAAACTGGGTAATCAACCGTCATATATAGAGACCAGAGGACAGGATCTGTACATACACTGAATATAGACACAGGAACTGACGATAATCCAACCGTCATTATATAGAGGAACAGAGACAGGAATCTGTACATTATACTGAATATAGAACACAGGAACTGGATAATCCAACCATCATTATATAGAGACCAGAGACAGGATCTGTTACATTATACCGAATATAGACACAGGAACTGGATAATCCAACCATCATTATATAGAGGACGGAGAGGATACTGACCATTGCAGAATATAGAACACAGAGAACGGATAATCCAACCATCATTATATAGAGACCAGAGAGAGGATCTGACAATTATACGAATATAGACACAGGAACTGGATAATCCAACCGTAATATATAGAGACCAGAGACAGGATCTGACTACATATACTGAATATAGACACAGGAACTGGATAATCCAAACCTCATTATATAGAGACCAGAGAGAGGATGGTTACATTATACTGAATATAGACCACAGGCAACTGGAGAATCCAACCGTCATTATATAGAGACCAGAGACAGGATCTGTACATTACACTGAAATATAGACAACATGGAACTGGATAATCCCAACCATCATGTAATATAGAACCCGACGCCAGGATTGTAATTACGCTGAATATCAGAAACAGGAACGGAGAATTTCAACCAGTTCATGATATAGAGCCAGAGACAGGATCTGCTACTTATACGATATAGACACAGGAACTGGTAATCAACCATCATTATATAGAGACCGAGACAGGATCTGTACATACTGAATATAGACACAGAACTGGGGTAATCAACCGTCATTATATAGAGACCAGAAAGGATCTGACATTACACTGAAATAGACACAGGAACGGGTAATCCAACCGTCATTATATAGCAAGACCAGAGACAGGATTTGTACATTATACTGAATATAGAACACAGGAACTGGGTAGGTAATCCAACCGTCATTATATAGAGACCAGAGAGACAGGATCTGTAACATTACATGAATATAGAAACAGGAACTGGATAATCCAACCATCATATATAGAGACCAGAGACAGGATCTGTACATGTATACTGCATATAGACACAGGAATGGATATCCAACCGTCATTATATAGAGACAGAGACAGGCATGTACATTATGAATATAGACACAGGAACTGGATAATCCAACCATCATTATATAGAGACCAGAGACAGGATCTGTACATTATACTGAAATAGACACAGGAAACTGGATAATCCAACCGTCATTATATAGAGACCAGAGACAGGATCTGTACATTATATGAATATAGACACAGGAACTGGATAATCCAACCGTCATTATATAGAGACCAGAGACAGGATCTGTACATTATTACTGAATATAGACAAGGAACTGGATTAACAACCGTCATTATATAGAGACAGAGACAGGATCTGTACTTTATACTGAATATAGACACAGGAACTGGGTAATCCAACCGTCATTATATAGAGACCAGAGACAGGACTGTACATTACACTGAATATGGAGACACAGGAACTGGATAAATCAACCGTCATATATAGAGACCGAGGAAAGGATCTGTACATTATACTGAATATAGACACCGGAACTGGCTAATCAACATCATTTATGAGACCAGAGACAGGATTTGTACATTATGACGAATATAGACACAGAGGAACTGGGATAATCCAACCATCATTATATAGAGACCAGAGAGAGGATCTGTACATGTACCTGAATCATAGACACAGGAACTGGATAATCACCATTACACTCATTATACACCTGGACCAGAAGAGAAAGGAGTCGTGTACGTTATACGACAAGGGAGGACACAGCACTGGGAATAAACCTAGGGGATAATCCAACCGTCATTATTAGAGACCAGGCGACAGAGATCTGTTAATTATACTGAATATAGACAACAGGAACATGGATAATCCAACCATAATTATATAGAGACCAGAGAGAGGATTGGTACATTATACTGAAATAGCACAGGAAACTGGATAATCCAACCGTCATTATATAGAGACCAGAGACAGGATCTGTACATTACACTGAATATGACACACGAAATGGATTAATCCAACCATCATTATATAGAGACCAGAGACAGGATCTGTACATTACACTGATATAGACACAGGAACTGGATAATCCAACCGTCATTATGATAGAGACCAGAGACAGGATCTGTACATATACTGAATATAGACACAGGAACTGGATAATCCAAACATCATTATATAGAGACCAGAGACAGGATCTGTACATTATACAGAATATAGACACAGGAACTGGGATAATCCAACCATCATTAATAGAGACCAGAGACAGGATCTGTAACATTATATGAATATAGACACAGGAACTGATAATACCAACCGTCATTACTATAAGAGACCAGAGGAAGGATCTGTACAATTATACTGAATATAGACACAGGAAACTGGATTAATCCAACCGTCATTATATAGAGACCAGAGACAGGATATGTACTTACATATAACACAGGAACGGATAATCCAACCGTCATTAATAGAGACAAGAGACAGGATCTGTACATTATACTGAATAAGACACAGAGAACTGGATAATCCAACCATCATTATATAGAGACCAGAGACAGGATCTGTAATTATACTGAATCTAGACACAGGAACTGGATAATCCAACCGTCATTATATAGAGACCCAGAGACAGGATCTGTACATTTGTACTGAATATAGACACAGGAAACTGGATAATCCAACCGTCATTATATAGAGACCAGAGACAGGATCTGTACATTATACTGAATATAGACACAGGAACTGGATAATAAACATCATTATATAGAGACCAGAGACGGATCTGTACATTTATGAATATAGACACAGGACGGATAATCCAAGTCATTATATAGAGACCAGAGACAGGATCTGTACATTATATGAATATAGACCCAGGAACTGGATAATCCAACCGGTCATATATAGGACCAGAGAGAGGATCTGTAACATTATACTGAATATAGACACAGGAACTGGTAATCCAACCGTCATTATATAGGACCAGAGAGAGGATCTGTTGTACATTATACTGATTATAGACACAGGAACTGGATAATCCAACCGTCATTATATAGAGACCAGAGGACAGGATCTGTACATTATACTGAATATAGACACAGGAACTGGATAATCCAACCGTCATTATTAGAGACCAGAGACAGGATCTGTACATATTATGAATAAAGACACAGGAACTGGATAATCCAACCGTCATTATATAGAGACCAGAGACAGGATCTGTACATTTATATGAATATAGCACACAGGAAATGGATAATCCAACATCATTATATAGAGACCAGAGGACAGGATCTGTACACTGATACTGAATATAGACACAGGAACTGGAAATCCACCGTCATTATATAGAGACCAGAGGACAGGATCTGTACATTACACTGAATATAGACACAGGAACGGATAATCCAACCGTCATTATATAAGAGACCAGAGACAGGATCTGTACATTATACTGAATATAGACACAGGTACTGGATAATCCAACCGTCATTATATAGAGACAACAGAGAGAGGATCTGTTACTAACTGAATATAGATACAGGAACTGGATAATCCAACCATCATTATATAGAGACAGAGACAGGATCTGTACTTACACTGAATATAGACCACAGGAAACGGATAATCCAACCGTTCATTATATAGAGACCAGAGAGGACAGGATTGTACATATACTGAATATAGACACAGGAACTGGATAATCCAACCGTCATATATAGAGACCAGAGACAGGATCTGTACATTACACTGAATATAGACACAGGAACTGGATAATCCAAACCATTCATTATTAGAGACAGAGACAGGATCTGTACATTAACTGAATATAGACACAGTCACTAGGGATTAGAGTTTTCTAACTACAACCCAAGAGATGCATAAAAATATCACAGATGTTTTCTGTTCCCCAGATGTATTTTACTTAACAGCTGGATATGAAATGGAATTTCAAATCTTTTCCATTAAATAATCATATGTATGGACATTAAAGTGTCTTTATATGAGATGAACAAGTTAATGAATATAAAATGGAAAAACAAAACATATAAATATACAGAGATTAGACCGAGAGTTGTGGTGCTTGTACCGACATATTAAAACATTGATACCATTCCCAAAACCCTGATTGCTTATACAGTAGATGGAACAGAGACGCTATACTTAGACTGACCTGGTCATTATTCCAAGTCATATCATATTGAACATTCGCCGTCACACACCCGCACACAGTGACACCGAGCGTGGGTTCTACAAATGGACTTTACCTTTCGGACCAGGAAGATGGAAAAAGTCCCAATTAGCATATCATCATCATAAAACACCTGGCTTGTGATATGCAATTGGGATTTTCCCGGGTACATAATTGCCACAGATTTTGTACAAGTAATTCTGAATGAGAAGAAAGCCAGTCGGATGACTAGCGAACGTCTTCAAGAACTAACTTCAAGTCCAGTTGAAACTAACTGAATACAACAGATTAGCTTCAGGATAAGGTTTATCGTGCTTGTCAAGGTGGATCAAATGTGTTCCCTCACTGCATTAAATAGCATCCTATCATGACCATCTTTGACCATCTTCCTAAGGTGCCTAAGTCCTTCGATAAATAGGAGGGAAGGCTGATTGTGTTAAGTATTGACTCCTCAGTGCTGGCCTTTCAGATGGATGGTCCACATATTACAACCAGTGGTTCGTAGTTTTATAGCAATAGAGCTTATGTTTTACAAAATTGGATAATATAAAATGGTAATACAGTTTAGATTGGGTATACAAATTGGGTTATATGAGCCAATGAGAGAATCATGGAAGTCATGAGTCTTTACTACCTGAAAAAAGTTGATTTATTGTCCCTGAGATTTCATCTCTTTCATAATTTTTAATTAAGTTTTCTACCTCCAGAGGCGAGGGACCGTAATGGGTGCTTCTTTCGCTCCCTAATTGCTAATATCTTTATGAAATAGTGGGAGGAGTCCCACGTCTGGAGGTGGAAACACTTTTCCATTATAATTGCTATATTGATGACCTGTTGTTATTTGGAGGGGAGATGAAAAAGTAATTTGAATGATAATGCCTTTAATATTTCCCTGCGTTGAACACCAGCACCACTGAAATCGAGTGTCTCGACTTTTCATTTCATCACATACCTCAGGAGCTTCCCCTACAGCCAATTTGAGCGCATTTGTAGGGATTTGATTGTCTAGAAACAAATTTTTTTATCGGAATTTATGATGCTAAAAGAAAAGATTATGTGATGGTCTTGATGGTCTGCTGGAAGATGCTTATGAGAGGATGAGGGCTTCTGGATAGGAAGGAAATAATTCATAAAGTAATAATAAGCAAGAAAAATGACAAACAAGGATCTCATAGAAAATTTTACTTTTCTGTAGAACATGGAATTTGCAAGGTATGTTATATATACAGAGGAATTACCAAACTCTATTGGAGACCCAATGTTGGAGGAAATTCTAATTGAAATTAAAAGTGTCTAGAAATCTACAGAGGCTCCCACATTAGGGTCTATGATAGCTGGGTCTCAACTCACAAGGCACATGACTCATTTAATTTGAAATATGTAATGTGGGATATCTCAGTTTTTATATATTGATGCTTGTATTTAGGTATACAATGCTTATGGGTTCTAGTGTCAATACTTTAAGGGTAATGTTGGAAAACACAGCTCCTCCCCATATACGGAGGACCTATGGTAACGTGATCTATCTATGATTAGGGGGCGGTCCTCGAAACGCGTCAAATGATTCTGACTGTGTGTTCATGTTTTTACGCTGAAACTAATAAGTGTGTGTGAAGGAACCAGAAGTGTGACTTGTTTTATATGTATGTATATGTTTTTATATAGCGCCACTTGGGTACACAGCGCTGTACATATAACAATACAGATTATACAGTATGTATGTATATGTTTATTTATATAGTGCCACTTGGGTACACAGCACTGTACATTATAACAATACAGATATACAGTATGTCATGTATATGTTTATTATTATAGTGCCACTTTGGGGACACAGACTGTACATTATAACAATACAGATTATACAGTATGTATGTATATGTTATTTATATAGTGCCACTTGGGACACAGCACTGTACATTATAACAATACAGATATACAGTATGTATGTATATGTTATTTATATAGCGCCACTTGGATACACAGCGCTGTACATTATAACAATACAGATTATACAGTATGTATGTATATGTTTATTTATATAGTGCCACTTGGGTACACAGCGCTGTACAATTAAACATACAGATTATACAGTATGTAGTAATATGTTATTTATATAGCGCCACTTGGGACACAGCGTGTACAGTTATAACAATACAGATTATACAGTATGTATGTATAGTTTATTTATATAGCGCCACTTGGGTACACAGTGCTGTACATTATAACAATACAGATTATACAGTATGTATGTATATGTTTATGTATATAGCGCCACTTGGGGACACAGGTGAAATTATAACAATACAGATTATACAGTATGTATGTATATGTTTATTTATATAGCGCCACTGGGTACGCAGCGCTGTACAATTATAACAATACAGATTATACAGTATGCATGTATATGTTTATTTATATAGCGCCACTGGGGACACAGCGTGCTTACATTATACAATACAGATTATACAGTATGTATATGTTTATTATATAGCGCCACTTGGGTACACAGCGCTGTACATTAAACAATACAGATTATACGTATGTATGTATATGTTTATTATATAGCGCACTTGGGTACGCAGCGCTGTCATTATAACAATACAGATTATACAGTATGTAGTATATGTTTATTATATAGCGCCACTTGGGTACACAGCGCTGTACATTATAACAATACAGATTATACAGTATGTATGCATATGTTATTTATATAGCGCCACTTGGGTACACAGCGCTGTACATTATAACAATACAGATTATACAGTATGTACGTATATGGTTATTTATATAGCGCCACTTAGGTACACAGCGTGTACATTATAACAATACAGATTATACAGTATGTACGTAATGTTTTATTATATAGCGCCACTTGGGTACACAGCGCTGTACATTTATAACAATACGAGTATACAGTATGTACGTATATGGTTATTTATTAGCGCCACTTGGGACACAGCGCTGTACATTATAACAATACAGATTATACAGTATGTATGTATACGTTTTATAGCGCCATTGGGTACACAGCGCTGTACATTATTATAACAATACAGATTATACAGTGTGTAGTATATGTTATTTATATAGCGCCACTTGGGTACACAGCGCTGTACATTATAACAATACAGATTATACAGTATGGATGTATTGTTTATTTATAAGCGCCACTTGGGTACACAGCGCTGTACATTATAACAATACAGATTATACAGTATGTATGTATATGTTATTATATAGCGCCTTGGGGACGCAGCGGGTACTATAACAATACAGATTAAACAGTATGTATGTATATGTTTATTTATATAGCGCCACTGGGTACACAGCGTGTACATTATAACAATACAGATATACAGTATGTACGTATATGGTTATTTATATAGCGCCACTTGGGTACACAGCGCTGTACATTATAACAATACAGATTTACAGTATGTACGTATAGTTTATTTATTATAGCGCCACTTGGATACACAGCGCTGTACATTATAACAATACAGATTATACAGTATGTATATGTTTATTTATATAGCGCCACTTGGGTACACAAGCGCTGTACATATAACAATACAAGATTATACAGTATGTATTATGTTTATTTATATTAGCGCCACTTGGGGACGCAGCGCTGTACATTATAACAATACAGATTATACAGTATGTATGTATGTGTTTATTTATATAGCGCCACTTGGGTACACAGCGCTGTACATTATACAAATACAGATTATACAGTATGTATGTATATGGTTATTTATATAGCGCCACTTGGGCACACAGCCGCTGTACATTTAAACAATAAAGATTATACAGTATGTATGTATATGTTTTTTTATATAGCGCCACTTGGGTACACAGCGCTGTACTTATAACAATACAGATTATACAGTATGTACGTATATGTTTATTATTATAGCGCCACTTGGGTACACAGCGTGTACATTATAACAATACAGATTATACAGTATGTACGTATATGGTTATTTATATGCGCCACCTGGATACACAGCGCTGTACATTATAAACATACAGATTTATCAGTATGTATATGTTTATTTATATAGCGCCACTTGGGACACAGCGCTGTACGTTATAACAATACAGATTATACAGTATGTATGTATATGTTTATTTATATAGCGCCACTTGGGTACACAGCGCGGTACATTATAACAATACAGATTATACAGTATGTACGTATATGTTTATTATATAACGCCACTTGGGTACACAGCGCTGTAATTATAACAATACAGATTATACAGTATGTATGATATGTTTATTTATAGTGGCCACTTGGGTACACAGCGCTGTACATTATAACAATACCGATTATACAGTATGTATGTATATGTTTATTTATATAGTGCCATTGGGTACACAGCGCTGTACATTATTAGAATACCAGAAAGCTGTACAAGGGGCACAATAAAAAAAACATAACTATATAAATAAGTAAGTGCATCATGAAATATACAAGTGCTCTCCTCTATGTCTGATAGCGGGGGTTGAAGCCGCGTGGATAACACTCGGAGTACTTGGCTACATAGCTTGGCTGCTAATCTCCCCCACCTCCCCTAGCTTGTGCAGGATCACTTGTTCAAACTACTCTCACTATCTTAAGGCCCGGAAGGGACACACCATCGCTACCTAACACTGTGTGTCACAAAAACATGTACCATTTAAATCAATTTAGAACATTACTTAATCAATATAAACATCCTTTGTAGCCATCCACATATTCATAATGCGGCACCACACTATTTCTATTTACAGCTTTTCATATATTTTAAACTACACCGTTAGCACTTTGGCAACAGTCTCATAGGCTTGAAAAATATTTTTTCCCATGTTATGAACTCAAACAGTCTGAACTTTATCCAAAACTAGTTTGGGTTTTCCAAACTCACAGACTTATTTCGCTAATTATCGAATTCTCAAATCGTAATCCTCGAATGTAACGGTCTATTTTCTGTAATCCTCGATTGTAACGGTCTATTTCGGTTTAAATCCTTGAATTTGTAACGGTCTATTTCGGTAATCCTTGATGTAACGGTCTATTTCGGTAATCTCGAATGTAACGGTCTATTTCGGTAAATTCGAATGTAACAGTCTATTTCGGTAACCCTCGAATGTAATGGTCTATTTCGGTAACCCTCGAATGTAACGGTCTATTTCGGTAACCCTAGAATGTATCGGTCTATTTTGGAGATCCTCGAATGTAACGGTCTATTTCGGTAACCCTCGAATGAACGGTCTATTCGGTAACCCTCGAATGTAACGGTCTATTCGGTAACCCTAGAATGTATGGTCTATTTATGTAACTCTCGAATGAGCCCTCGATTTTCGGTAACCCTTAAATGTATGTCGTTGGAAACCCTTCGAATGTAATGTTCGATTTGGTAACCTTCAAATGTAGATAACCTTCAAATGTATCGTTTGAACTTGGTAGCCCTGAAGTAATGTTTGATTTTCAGTAATCCGTGAATGTATCATTTGTAACCCTCAAATTGGACATAACCCTCAAATGTAGCATGAGGAAATCCGACTATTTCCCGATCGGGGGGGGTGTTTAAATGTGTTTTGGCGATATGTTTGTGTTCCCCATCCCATTTCCCAGGTGACAGAGTCATTTACAGTAAATTACCATTGATCTTTCATTTTTATTAAATCAGAACTTTTCTATTTCCTCCAATTAACTTTAATGGGTTAGTTTCTAAACTTTTAAACATTTAAAAGTTTGGCCATCTCTAGTCTCTTCCACCTCTCTTGGTCCTGTTGCCTGGTCTTCTTTATTGCTCTAAGAACTAACTGAAAGCAATAAGTTAGTCTTAGTGCCTGTCCCGATGATGATGTCTGTTGGTGGAAAGGCACAATTTGCTTTGTGCTGGATTATGCTAATGAGCCTAATATAGTGTGGAATTTGGTTAGATCAAGTGGACTTGAAGCATATAACAGGTGTTAGAGACCTTCTGAATGCAGGTGTTGATTGCTTCTAGCTAATAGCTGTTATCAAAACTGCGCAGGGTAGGGTAAAACAAACATTGACATGGAGACAATGGTATCAAAATAATCTATTCAGGTTTGGCTTCTTTATTTTGACATAAATGGCCTCCTTGACACCTCTTTTGAACAATCATGTTCTTCAGCCAAGATGTTGACATTACAATCATCATATCTATGTCCTCAAGATGTTGGTACATAACTGAGTCCTGACCCAAGTATCTTCTGTCTGTGCATGCATTGGTTTCTTCTGTTTCTCTCCCTACCTATAAATCGAGCACTCTTCAATGCACTATACTGTGTAGTCATGTTGCGCTTTTTTGTTTAATTATTATCTCTTTCGGATGTACCAATTGCTGCCTCAGTGTGTTGTTCGGTTAAAGCAGACAGGGATACGATGTTTTTTGAAAATTCTTCTTAATTCTCGGAGACCCCTGCTACATATGGGATGACCATGTTCTTCCTCCTGTTCTGCTTTTCCCCTTCACTGTTGGTATTGTGTTCTTTTCTTTCTTTCTACTCTTTTTACAAAGGCCCAGTCTGGATATCCACAAGTTTTAAGGGCCCCTCTGAGAGTTTTATTTCTTTAGCCTTTAGCTAGTGGGGTTGTTCTCTGCTCTGTGTTGCAGGGTTCTGCTGACACCCAGCTGTGGCAAATCACAAAAAAAACAGTGATTCCTATATACAGAATCAAAAACGGAAAAGACTGTAAACAAATGTATGAAAATATGCTAATGCAGCCCACCTTAATACGTAAGAAAAGTCTGATCTGCAAAACATTTAAAGCCAATATTTTTATAAAATAATAAAGAGGCAAGGAGAGTAAGTTCTGAGAGTAGCACTAAAAGAATAGGGGGAGGGTAGGTAAGGTCAAGTAATATAAACATCCCCTTCTTTATTACAAGGCAGGGGAAGTTAAGGCTTGGGAAACTAAGGAATCAGGCTATAGTGGTGCTGGCAGCAATAATTGGGACGAGTCTTCAACCGAGTGCATTGTATCACGTGGCCACAAACATGAGGAATACACACTCCAAAAACTTGGGAGAGGTCCTCCTGGGACTGGGAGTCTCCCTTCCATGCTGTGTCGATGGTAGACCAGAGCAGGTAGGACACTGGACTGTTTTTAGTGTACAGTGGTGCTGGATCAGTAATATATGAATATGAAACTTCAAATATCTGTATCAAATTATTACCCCCAAAAAATTACAAGTACCCCCCCCCCAAACTGGTCCCTTGCCTTGAAGTGTCCTTTAGGTTTGGGAGATCAATGTGAGCTCTTGCAGCCTTAATACATCCAGATTTTGCAGCCATCATACATCACTGGCAGTGACCCGCAAGAGATAATATGTGGCAAAGGACCGTTGGACTTTAAGAATGCTTCTTTACTATCTGAAGTATAGACAGTTCCAGTTAAATATTGTAAATATGCACTGTTCTGGTTGAGTATGATGTTTTGTTTGTCTACATGGCCTGTATACTGGTTTCTAGTAAGGTCTAACGTTGTTTCAATGACTGTTCAGGAATTGTTAGTGACTAAGTTCAAGTCTATATTAGTCAGATAACTACATGTTAACAGAATTATCATGGGATTAGGAAAAAAAACTAAAACATTAGTGACAGACCCAGGTGTGAGTCTATATTCCTCTCTCTGCTCTCTATATAATGATGGTGGATATCCAGTTCCTTACACTGATCTACAGAGAAGAATGAATCCTTATCCTCTGTGTCACTCTGTCTCTCACCTGCTGCCTTGCAATGCTGGGAAACACAATTCCATAATTCCATCAATGTGCTATTATATCTGATAGTCCTGTGTGTGGAACCCTGCAGATCTACATCTCTGACCAACCACACCTGCTTGTCATCTGGAGAGCTCTCGCTGTATGATAGAATATGACTATATACAACATGGAGATATCATGATCGGGGGGTGATGATGGGACGGGAATTAAACCATATACCTAAAATGGAGTTTGTTAAGACAATGACTGCATGTTTTGGGTAAGTAACCCCTTCCATTACTAATATAAACCTATGAATTCATAATTAACATACAAGTGAAAGGCCCTTGCACCATGAATGTATTGACTTTATATACAAATAAAAACATGTGTAAATGGGGACACAATTCCAGTGAGGGAACACTAATGGATTTCAGTGGGGAAATATATTCTTGATATTTTTAAAAACATTGCAAAGAAGCCACTCAGAATATGTGAATGATCCCTTAGCAAATTGAGGTCAAATCCACTTTTCCAGTTTGTTTGCAACATTGTGAGAACTAAAATTATTTCTAGACAATGCTTCTATAGCCTCCAACATCCCATTTAAATAGTTACACTTATAGAAAGCATACATACTCCAACATTCCCCCTTTAATAGTTACACTTATAGAAAACCATACCCTCCAACATTCCCCCTTTATAGTTACACTTATAGATACACATACCTCCAACATCCCCTTTAATGTTACACTTATAGATACACATACCCTCTAACATTCCCCCTTTAATAGTTACAATATAGATACACATACCCTCCAACATTCCCCCTTTAATAGTTACACTTATAGAAAAACACAAACCCTCCAACATTTCCCCTTTAATAGTTACACTTATAGAAACACATACCCTCCAACATTACCCCTTTAATAGTTACTCTAATAGAAAAACACTACCCACCAACATTCCCCCTTTAATAGTTACACTATAGAAACACATACCCTCCAACATTCCCCTTTAATAGTTACTCAATAGAACACATACCCTCCAACATTCCCCTTTAATAGTTACAATATAGAAAACAATACCCTCCAACATTCCCCTTTAATAGTTACACTTATAGATACACATACCCTCCAACATTCCCCCTTTAATAGTTACACTATAATAAAACACATACCCTTCAACATTCCCCCTTTAATAGTTACACTTATAGAAAACACATACCCTCCAACATTACCCTTTAATAGTTCACTTTAGACAACATACCCTCAACATTCCCCTTTAATAAACACTCTAATAGAAACACATACCCTCCAACATTCCTTTAATAGTACACTTATAGAAACACATACCTCCAAAACATTCCCCCTTAATAGTTACACTATAGAAACACAAACCCTCCAACATTCCCCCTTAATAGTTACATTATAGAAACACATACCCTTCAACATTCCCCTTTAATAGTTACAATTATTAGAAACACATACCCTCCAACATTACCCCTTTAATAGTTACTCTAAAGAAACACATCCCTCCAACATTCCCCCTTAATAGTTACACTATAGAACACATACCCTCCAACATTACCCTTAATAGACACACTTTAGATCACATACCCTCCACATTACCCCTTTAATAGTACACTTATAGATACACATACCTCCAACATTACCCTTTAATAGTTACACTTATAGAAAACATACCCTCCAACATTCCCCCTTTAATAAACACTTAATAGAAACACATACCCTCCAACATTCCCTTTAATAGTTACACTTATAGAAAAAACATACCCTCCAAACATTCCCTTTAATAGTTACACTAATAGAAACACATACCCTCCAACATTCCCCTTTAATAGTTTACACTTTAGTAAAACATACCCTCCAACATTACCCCTTTAATAGAGACAACTTATAGAAACACATACCTCCAACATTACCCTTTAATAGTTACACTTATAGAAACACATACCCTCCAACATTACCCCTTTAATAGTTACACTTATAGAAAACCATATACCCTCAACATACCCCTTAATAGTTACACTTATAGAAACACATACCCTCCAACCATTCCCCTTTAATAGTTACACTTATAGAAAAACATATACCCTCCAACATTCCCCTTTAATAGTTACACTTCTAGAAAAACATATCCTCCAACATTACTCCTTTAATATTTACACTTATAAAAAACATATCCTCCAACATTCCCCCTTTAATAGATACACTTATAGAAACACATACCCTCCAACATTCCCCTTTAATAGTTACACTTCTAGAAAAACTTATCCTCCAACATTACTCCTTTAATATTTACACTTATAGAAAACATATCCTCCAACATTCCCCTTTAATAGTTACACTTATAGAAACACATACCTTCCAACATTTCCCTTTAATAGTTACACTTATAGATACACATACCCTCCCACATTCCCCTTTAATAGTTACACTTATAGAAACACATACCCTCCAACATTCCCCTTTAATAGTTACACTTATAGAAACACATACCCTCCAACATTACCCCTTTAATAGTTACACTTATAGAAAACATACCCTCCAACATTCCCCCTTTAATAGTTACACTTATAGAAACACATACCGTCAAACATTATTGCTTTAATAGTTACACTTGTAGAAATACACACCCTTCAACATTACCCTTTAATAGTTACACTTATACAGGGAGGATAACAAGTGAAGCTGATTGTACAGCTTAGCTCTGTGTAATGCATTGTTCAATAGTGTACCTATTTAAAGGGGGATGTTTGAGGGTAGGCTATAGCACAAGAGGAAGTATAAGGTTGAGATATTGAAACGCTCTTTCCAGTTAGATGCTAGCACAGTGCTTTTGGCAAGCAAAGGCAGTTTCCTGGGTATAGCTTAAAGGGTAAAATGTGTTTTTTTTCCCGTTAGTGGAAACTATAATTCATCCCAACTATCACTGCATCATATTGTTGTTGATCTGCCCCCTATTTTATTAGATATCCAATCTGAAACATTTTACATTTCAGCATTTCTGTAAGCAGTTTTGCTGTAGGTGGAATTGTTTGACAGTTGGTGTGCTGTATACTGTATGCAGTATTGACAGTTGGTATGGGGGAAAATAATCAGGTCAGTGGTCAGAGCCTGAGCAAATAAAGTACTTTATTGAAGGCATGCAGCAACACACACACCTCAGAGTAAGTGCTACTTACATTTATTTATTTATAGATTAAGATGACACAAAGTAATTTTTTCAGTATACATACACTTTGAGGAAGGGCAGGAGGCTATTGTTCGGCTGTGCAGTATTTTGTATTTTTATCCTTTGTAATCTAATCATTCTAAATGGTATAGACTATGAGTACTAAGACTGTATTAATTGGGCCTGAGTTAAAGACACAGGAAAGGAGTCGAATCATAATAATACTAATTGATTGTTTCAGGATTGTTTCCCTTTAAAGCATGGATGTATGGAATTTGTTTAAATATATTAAATACTAGAGGTGGACATAGAAGTTTGAGATTAAAATTATATCAACATAATAGGATATGAATCAGAACAATATTTCATTGGATACTGACTGTTTAATGAATCCTAATGAACTGATGTTTGGAATTATCTTCTTTATTACTTTATTAGTTTTTATCCAGACTATTTAATCCATTTTGTGGATTTTCGAATTGTTGTTGACCAAACTAACCAGAACCCATTGTATTTACCCAACCTGACCCTGGGATTCCATATATCAGATTCCTGTGGGGATGCACGGAAGGCTGTAAAGAGTTTATTCCAGATATTATCGGGTACCAGGGAACCGGTTCCCAATTACTCCTGTGTGGGAAATAGAAACATTGCTGGATTTATTGGGGATCTCACCTCAGAGACAACATTACCCATAGCCCAGATACTGAGTCTGTACGGATATTCACAGGTGGGAGATAAACTATATAATTATAAAATGTAATCTGATTTAATGGCGAGTCCACACTCTCAATAAAACTCTTTATATACTCACCTTTACCAAAAGTTATATAGAGAATATAGCTGTGATTTGGCTGTGATTTTTCAGGTTTCAATTATGTGGTAATGCACAAATGTACAGCTTAAGACACAACCATAACAACATTTAGATACCCGACAATATGAACACACAATAATAAATACACACTGAACCAAAGGTTTAAATCATACACAATGGAAGCAAATGGAAATTGGAAACATTTTTTAAAGAGAAATTACACCAGAGATAGATAACCAGAAGATCTGCAGATGTTGGAAAACACTAATTCTCTGGCTACCCTCTAATAATGTGCAGCCCTTTCAGGGGAATGCTAAGGGGGGCACTATTGGCATAGACAGAGAAAAGAGACAGACAAAGCGAGACAGACAGGAAAAACAGATCCAACAGTTCATGTGTTCCACACCAGCACTTAAAGGACAACTAATCTTTATTTTTTTAAATCTTAATGTGAAAAGTTTTCTCTCCAGAACACCTATACATTGAAAAAATCTTCTCTAGTAAGTTGCACAATATAAAGTTTTTAAATGTACCTGTACTCTTTGCATGCACTGTGGTGGCTTAGCAGTCTAAAGCACTGAGTTCGATTCCCCCCTTGGACACATCTGCAAGGAGTTTGTATGTTCTCCCCGTGCTTACGTAGAGCTTGTATGTGTCAAATAAATGTGCTTAGATTGTAAGCTCTTTGGGGAAGGGCCTGATGTGAATGTATACATGTAACTGTAAAGCGCTACGGAAGATGTTGGCGTGTATTTTGAATCCTTTGTAACTAATCATCTAAATGGTATAGACTATGATACTAGACTGTATTAATGGGGCCTGGATTAAAGACCAGGAAAGAGTCGAATCATAATAATACTAATTGTGTTTCAGGATTGTTTCCCTTAAAGCATGGATGTTGGAATTTGTTTAAATATTTAAATACTGAGGTGGACATAGAAGTTTGAGATTAAAATTATATCTCAACAATAGAGATATGAATCAGAACATATTTCATTGGATACTGACTGTTTTTAATGAATCCTAATGAACTGATGTTTGGAATTATCTTCTTTATTACTTTAGGTATTTTTTTATCCAACTATTTAATCCATTTTGTGGATTTTCGAATTGTTGTTGACCAAAACTAACCAGAACCCATTGTTTACCCACCTGCACCCTGGGATTCCATTATCAGATTCCTGTGGGGATGCCGGAAGGCTGTAAAGAGTTTATTCCAGTATTATCGGGTACCAGGGAACCGGTCCCAATACCCTGTTGGGAAATAGAAACATTGCTGGATTTATTGGGGATCTCACCTCAGAGACAACATTACCCATAGCCCAGATACTGACTCTGTAGGATTTCACAGGTGGAGATAAACTATATAATTATAAAATGTAATCTGATTTATGGTGAGTCCACACTCTCTAAAACTCTTTATATACTTAAGCTACTCACCTTTACCATACCAAAAGTTATATAAAATAGCGGTGATGTGGCTGTGATTTTTCAGGTTTCAATTATGTGGTAATGCACAAATGTACAGCTTAAGACACAACCATAACAACATTATAAAACCCACAATATGAACACACAATAATAAATACACACTGAACCAAAGGTTTAAATCATACAACATGGAAGCAAATGGAAATTGGAAACATTTTTAAAGAGAAATTACACCAGAGATGAGATAACCAGAAGATCTGCAGATGTTGGAAACAATTCTAATTCTCTGGCTACCCTCTAATAATGTGCAGCCCTTTACGGGGAATGCTAGGGGGCACTATTGGCATAGACAGAGAAAGAGACAGACAAGCGAGACAACAGGAAAACACAGATCCAACAGTTCATGTGTTCCCACCAGCACTTAAAGGACAACTAATCTTTATTTTTTAAAATCTAATGTGAAAAGTTTTCTCTCCAGACACCTATCATTGAAAAAATCTTCTCTATAATTTGCACAATAATAAGTTTTTAAATGTACCTGTACTCTTTGCATGCACTGTGGTGGCTTAGCAGTCTAAAGCACTGATTTCGATTCCCCCCTTGACACATCTGCGGAGTTTGTATGTTCTCCCCGTGCTTACCGAGACTTGTATGTGTCAATAAATGTGCTTAGATTGTAGCTCTTTGGGAATGGCTGATGTGAATGTATACATGTAACTGTAAAAGCGCTAGGACGAGATGTTGCGCTATATAAATCCATAATATAATAAAAATAATAATATGATGTGAATGTATACATGTAACTTAAGCGCTACGGAAGATGTTGGCGCTATATAAATCCATATAATAATAATAAAATATATTTCCCATCAGTTCATTCTTGTTTGGGTGATAAACATGTAAGGAAATTATGGACAACATTTAGAACGTTTAGTGCAGTTCTTCAATTTCCCTAATATCCATTCAGGGCTGATGCTTGGTAAAGGGAACCCTATGAATTGCCTTTTCCATAACCTGAAACTTAGCAAACCAAATTGAGTGATAATTCTCTGAAACCCCCAATGTACCTTCCTATTTACCCCAAGTACATTGACACTAACTAGGAGCTTCCCATTGCCTTCATCTCCATAACGACTCAGGGTTATTAGATATTACCAGACCGAATAGGACATTAGAAAATTTGGGATCTTCCAGACAAAGAATTTAGCAGCAAATAAAATATTTTTAGGATACACACATTTTCTGGAGGAAAAATGCTTCTGTTTTCTATATAGAATGTAATGGAAATCCAGCAAAAAGGATTTCACAATGTTTATTTTATTGTCTATCTCCTAATGAATTTTAAATTGCAAAATATTTTTCACAATTGTGTATTGACAGTGTTACTGCAAGTTTTGTTGCCTTTTGTCACCTTAATTAAACTAGTCTCCAGAAAACATTGTCCAATAGACGAGCCACATTCACAAACATACAACAAGCCGTGTCCCACCTCTTTTTTTGCTATGACTGTTGTTGGATTTATGAAATTAACTTGTGTGTATTATCAGCTCCTATAATCCATCTTTTGTTTTGGTTTTATGTCCAGTCCAACTGAAACACAGTGTTGAGATTTAACGGTGTTTAACAACAACCCATGTTTCTCAACATTTAGAATCTTTCTTTTGTTAGGAATCCGCTTACTATTTTGTATTATTCCTGGTAGGCTGTTCACAATGCATACTGGTTGGAAAATAAACTGCAGGGTATAAAAACAGCTTTTAAAGTCTTTTGTCTGGATTTTTCATATTGGTGTGAGACATCTGTATAGAAAATATGTACAGAGATATATTTGTGGTATACAGCTACATAAACTGGGCTCTGAATTTAGTTCTTAAATACATTTTTAACATCATCTTCAACAACTAACTTAGAGTAGAGTTGAACTGAACTCTTCAAGTTTCGGTAACCCTTGAAATAGCTTGTGTGTACAAGAAGTTCATTTTTAATATGTTTTGATTGTAAGTACTAATCCCCAGACTATTTCCCAGGTCCCTGTGTCATTTACACAACTTATGCTTGTGAAGGTTCCATTCATCCAGGTCATGGTATATCTGTAATATTCATTCATCCAGGTCATGTATAATCAGTAAATCATCCATCCAGTCATGTATATACTATATTCATTCATCCAGGTCACGTATATCTGTAATATTCATTCATCCAGGTCATGGTATATCTGTAATATTCATTCATCCAGGTCACGGTAAATCTATAATATTCATTCATCCCAGGTTATGGTATATCTGTAATATTCATTCATCCAGGTCACGGTATATCTGTAATATTCATCCATCCAGTCAGGTATATCTGTAATATTCATTCATCCAGGTCATGGTATATCTGTAATATTCTCCATCCATGTCGGTATATCGTAATATCATTCCATCCAGGTCATGGTATATCTGTATATTCATCCATCCAGGTCATGGTATATCTATATTCATCCATCCAGTCATGTATATCGTAATATTCATTCATCCAGGTCATGGTATATCTGTAATATTTCATCCATCCAGGTCACGGTATATTGTAATATTCATTCATCCAGGTCACGGTATATCTGTAATATTCATTCATCAGGTCCTGTATATCTGTAATATTCATTCATCACGGTCATGGTATATCTGTAATATTCATTCATCCAGGTCACTGGTATATCTGTAATATTCATTCCATCCAGTCACCGGTATATCTGTAAATTCATTCATCCAGGTCACGTATATCTGTATATTCATTCATCCAGGTCACGGTATATCTGTAATATCATCCATCCAGGTCACGGTATATCTGTAATTCATTCATCCAGTCACGGTATATCTGTAATATTCATTCACATCCAGGTCCGGTATATGTAAATCATAACCATTCCACCACCAGGTCATGGATCTGTAAATTCCATCCATCCAGGTCACGGTATTCTGTAATATTCATTCATCCAGGTCACGGTATATCTGTAATATTCATTCATACAGGTTATGTTATATCTGTAATATTCATCCATCCAGGTCACGGTATAATCTGTAATTCAATCCATCCAGGTCATGGTATATCTGTAATATTCATCCATCCAGGTCTGGCAACTGTATATTCTCCTCCAGGTCACGGTATCTGTAATTTCATCCATCCAGGTCATTGACTTCTCGGGGTTTTAGTTGTTGGTTCAGATCATAAAATTCCAAAACTAAAAACAGAAGTAATTACTCCGCGGCACTGCTTTTCTTTTTCGGCTCTGCTTCCGTCGGCTTCTCGGGCGGTCGAAAAGCCGCTGTTTACCGTGGTCTCCTTCCAGACTTCATCCGACTTCGGCTCGCCTCTGCGCTGACGCGATATTTCCCTTATAACAGGACGCGCCGGCGGCTTGGATGAACCGTTCTATGACGATCCGATCTATTTGAAGCAGACTCAGCAAAACACGTGGGGCCGCCCTGGCGCCCGGGAAGCTTCGTTCGTGGACGATGATCATGAGACGTTGCGATAAGCACAAAATGGGAGTGTGATCGCTCGACTCACCGGGATGGGCACCGGTATAGAAAACAACTGGGACAAGGACAGTCGGCGGGGTAACGTCAAAGATCACGATTGAGAGAACGAAAGAGTAGTG